>JARHVA010005958.1:722500-907500 GCA_037957365.1 Torreya grandis | reverse complement strand
AGTATAAGTACACCATTTATCAAGTTACGTAGTATGAAGTGGATACCTTGGTTAGTTTTTATGCTATAACCAAGATCATATCATCTTGGTTCTATGATAACAAAAAAACTTGGATGAAATCCATGCTAATAACCTGCCACTTCAATTATGGTATATCATATTGATATAACAATCCAATCAGATGTACATGTTTAACTTGCACATACTAACATTCCAAAAAATGAGACACAAAATATGCTACATCTTTTTTGGTTTGTTTCCATAAATATAGTGGTCTTCACTCAATCATGAGCTTAGTTACTCTTATATGTCTTGAATATGGGGAATTGTGTAGTTCCTTTAGCATAATACTTATTATATTTTCACTATCAAGTACATGTATCCTACCATTATACCTCAAAATACCATCACTCTCTATCTTTAATCCTTTATACCTCATATTTTGAACATTCTCAGATAATGCTTTCTTGACCTAATCAAATAATTTATCTCCTAACAAGAATTTAATCACTTGGTCTCAAAAATTACTCATAATAATAGCCACAACTTCTATGTACCTTATATGACTTACATAATTACCTAATTTATTTTCCTTACCTTTTATATAATTAATATCAAAATCATAATTAGATAAGAACTCTGACCATAATCACTAGTGAGCATTTAGGTTCAGTTGGATAAAGATTTACTTGAGTCCTAAGTTATCAATCTTGATCTCAAATTGTTTCCCAAATATATAATGCCTCAAAACTTTAAAGGCATGTATAATTACCATAAATTCCAAGTCATGAGAAGTATAATTCCCATCATATGGCTTTAGTTTCATAGACTCATATACTACAATTGATCCATCCTACATAAGAACTCCTCCAAGTCCTTCCTCGGATGCATTAGTGATAACTAAGAATTGACCATTAGGATTAGGTACTCTTGGCATTGGTGTTAAACTAAGTCTCATTTTTAGATCCTGAAAGGTTATCTCACACTTTTTTGACTAGACAAAAATTTTATTCTTCCATTGAAGAGAGGTTATTAGATTAGCTATCTTATAAAAATTCAAAAGAAATTTCCTATAATAGCCCATGAAACCAATGAAAATCCCTACCTCATGCACATTATTCGGTGTTATCCACTCCATTATGACTCTTACCCTCATTGGCTCTAATAAAATACCACTCATAGAGATAATATGTCCCAAATACTACACTTTACTTTGTAAAAATTCACACTTGGACAACCTACCATATAACCTACTCTTTTGTAAATGCTAAAATACTAGTTCCACATGTTGCAGATGCTCTTTCTTATCCTTGGAATAAATGAGGATGTCATCAAGAAAACCCAAAAAAAATTGATCTAGATAATATCTAAACACATTGTTCTTAAGATTCATAAATTTTTTAGAATTATTTGTGAACCCAAATGGTAAAATTATGAACTCATAGTGCCCATATCAAGTTTTGAATGTTATTTTTAAAATATCCTTGTTATGGATTCTTAATTGATGATACCTTGCTATAAGATCAATCTTAGAAAATATTGTTTCCCCTAAAATTTGATCAAATATATCATCAATTTGTGGAAAAATATATCTATTCTTGATCATTTCTTTGTTTAACATCCTATAATATATACACTAGTGAAGAGTACTAGCCTTCTTCTTGATGAATATGACTAGTACACCCCATGGTGACAGACTTGGTCAAATCAGCCCTTTTGACAATAGTTCCTTAAGTTGAGCCTTTAACTCAACCAATTCAGTGGTTTTCATCATGTATGGTGCTTTAGACTATGCTTATGATCCATGTATGACATCAATCAATAAATAAAACTCATGTTTAGATGGTAATCCTAGTAATTATTCTAGAAAAACATCTTAAAAGTTCTTTAGAAAAGGATAATCATCTATGGATGGTTCATTATATTCCTCCATCTCACTTATCTTAGCAATAAATGTTTGACATCCCTTCCTTTTATCTTTTTGAGTTAAATTTCAGAAATATGTCTTAGCTTCAACTCCCTTTTCTCACCCTGAAGCTTATTTGATTTCCAAGATCATCTTGACACTCAACCTTATTTAGATAATAATAAACCTTAGATATATGATCTAAAATACAATTTAATCCTAGGATCACATCATATGAATCTAATGGATTAGCATAAATATCCACTCTTTTAGTGAATTTAGGAAAATTAATCTCATCTTTGACTAAACACTTATCAAATCTGACCTTAGAATCATTTCCATACTATACCAACCTTATATTTTCCATAACTCTAAATTTTATAGATAATTCACTAACAATTATAGGAAAAAAACATTATATATCTCCCATGTCAATCAAAATAGAAATTAGATGATCCAACAAGATACTTGACACTTCTATGGATGAAGCTTGATAATCAAATTGTCAATTATCAATATCTAAATGAATCCACTATTGAAATGTACCCTAATGAGGAGTAGAACCCTTATTATTTGACTTGTCTTGAGGACACTCATGAACATAATGAACACTCCACAAATGAAACAACCTCGTACTAGTCCTTTCTTGTCAAACTATTGGTTTCCTTTGAAACCTCTATTGAAACAATTACCAAGTTTATTATTACCTGAACCACTATTGAACTTGTTGTTCTAATTCTTCAAATTAATATTTGAGTATCCATTCCTCTAATTCTAGTTTTTCTTTTTGAAATTTGGTTTAGAACTTTCATCCTTCTTATTAAACTTATCTCTGACTTGGGCATGAGATTTTAATTTTTGATCCTACTTGATTACCCTATCAAAATCCTTACCCATGGTAGATGTCTCATGAACATATACTTCACAATTAATTTAGAATTTTAATCCCATTAAAAAAAAATTGATTGTGAACCTCTCATTTACCTAATACTAAGGTGCATACTTAAGGATCTTAGTGAATTTCTCCTAATATTCACTCACTGATAGGTCATATTGCTTATTATTCTAAAAATCTATAAATTTTTGATGAAATTATATCTATGGAATCTATAATGACCTAAATAATGTCACAAACTATTCCCAAGTGGTGGTGGTAGAGTTGAGGTTAATATTGAGCTTCTTATTTTCCCACCAAGTTATGGATTTATCAATAAGATGATATGCTCCTCAAAATGATTTCATGACTTTATAGTAATCCTAAATCTTGAAATATTTCTCCATATCTTAATAAAATTCCATTGAATTTGGGTGGGTTTACCTTTTTCATGTCACATGCCAACTTTGTAGCTATTCAAGCTCTAACATCCTATGGCACTTACTCATACCTCTTCTATTGAGGATGTTCTAACCCAATAGAATACTCTTTAAGTTCTTATTATGTATTCACCTCTTCATGGACATGATATTATTATGAGTATGTGGTTTTATTTCTAGTCTCTTGAATGGTTATGAGGATTTGATCCAACTTCACAACTTGCTTAGTGGTGAACTGATTTAGATCAATATGGGGATTGGTATTTGAATTACCCGCACCTCCTAGTTTACTATAGACTATTATTATTCCTAGTTAATAGGATAATAATTTTGTGTTAGTGGATACATTAAGTCATAGAGTTTGATCCTTATCTTTAATACCACAATGTCACAACTCCAATGGGTTTTACTAGAATAGAGTAATTTTTAATTTAAAATTAATTACACATTCAACTAAAAAATTTCATCATAAAAAATATAAATAAGTGATATTTAACTAAATTTGTTATATTAGTTAACCCCATAGGGTTTATATATAATCCATTTAGCTAATAAACACCATGAAAAGATATAAAAAAATCATGAATAATGTTGAATAAACAATAAAGACTACATTTATTTAACTAAAGTAATAACATAATTTCAGCCACGACTGATATAAAATTACAACCACTACTGTATAAGTACAATGAATAAATAATATAGTTCCATAAATAAATATTATCTCAAATAATAATACAATGATAAAAAGCTCCATGGAGCATGAGTCTACATAACTCAAGTATCGATCTATAATTTCAAGTGTAGTCTCAAGTGCACTACTATTATAGGGAAGGAGATCATAATTTGGGTGCTTTTCCACACCAACCAAGGACTATTGATCTCCCACACTATCTCCCAATAATATAATGGCCATCCACTCATGGATGGGTAGATAATAATGGTGTAGGAATCTAGAGTGACAAATTAGAACCTGTGTGATGTAACATATCTAATACATGATGTGTACCATAAATAACTCCATTCTAATATGATATCACACAAATATGAAAACTATTTCAGTACAAGAAATGATATTCTTTAACTATAAAAATTAATTTCGATAAAGTTTTTAGATAGTTAATGATCTATAAAATCAATAAATTTCATACATAACACTCAATCAGATTACAAATCCTCTTGCGTTTATGGTGGTAATTAATCTAGTGAAATGGCCCACTACTTATTTAGGATCATAAATGTGATATGTAGTTAAAATATATAATAATATGAAAAAAAATTAGTTGAAATATTCCCTATTACCAGATATAAATATGGTAAGTACATAAATATCAAATACATACATTTAGTCCATCAAATGTAATGCAATTAATCTATATAATCTATTTTATTACAAAATAATAAATAGAATCTTAAATAGTCCTCAATCAAAATGTACCATCTGGGTAAGAATTATACCTAGAATATAAGTTACTCAATATCATGAAGTAACTTGAAATGTTATTTCATCCACAAAATAAAATAATAATCACATCTTATTTATTTATTCATATTCCACATATATAACAAAATATAGTAATAAAATAAATTAATAAGATATATATTTATACTTAAATACCTTATTTTAATTCTTCTTCCAAATATTAAATATATAATAAGGCATCCATTATACCCTACTATACAATAATGTTTACCAACATATAATAAGTTGTATACATTTATATATGGTTTACCCATTCTTAGATTTATAACACTATCAACAAATCATATGTTTATACCATGTATATTTGTACTAATTTTCAACTCTTAGGTTTAGATATAACTTTTTATACAGTTATAATCTAAGAATGTATACCTTATACTCTAAGTAGACATTCACTATCCATGATTTTAGAGTATCTTAGATACTCTTGGTATACATTCAGACTACAATAAATTATATTAATACCATTAACATACTAGATAATTTCTAATTTATTTATTTTGACTAAAATGTGGAGAGTATATTTAACAATTTGAGGCATAGATAAACAATTATTTACCAATTCCATTATTTCACAAATCAATCAATTCATAGTACTCAATTGACTATGTCTAAGTATTAAGAATTCTGAGATAATATAATCAATCCTTGACCAATATATACTCTCATATAAAATACTATTTAATAGAATACTTAATCTTATTATAATCTAAGTGAGGTTCTAACTCATAATAAATAAATCTGAATGTATTTAAAACACATATAAAACAAAATAATAAATCTAAGTGTATAAAATACATAGATATAGCTATTTCACTACTAAACCTAGCCCTATCATTTAAACATTTTATCCCAAATGGTAACTAAAATTCCTTTACAATATGCATTTCATCTAAGTCGATGAGTATAGTATTTCACACTTCAACCTAGTTATTTATAATCGACTTGTATATATTTCTCTATACATTAATCCAAATATACATTAAAATATATATACATCCACCCAATAAATTTTATACCAAAGGAGTCATTACTAGTCTTCAGATCATTAAATTTTTATTGCTTAGCAAGAATTAAACCCTAATTTGGTATATATCAAATTACGTATGCTATAGGCTTTATAACAAAAACTGAGTATTTATCCCATACCCAATTCATAATTTTTTTTCAAACCAAAACACATAATTTTATTTGAAATTATTAACCTTTGAGATTATAAATGCATATACCTTAGATCAATTATAAAACCAATATACACATAATTCATTCAAAACTCCCCAACAATAGAATATATATTTTATTTGATTAGGTAAATCACTTTTGAAACCAGAGCTATGAACCAAGGAGGTAAGGGTTTTGATAATTAGACCCACATCCAGGGACAACAAAGAGGGTAAAAAGAATCCCCTAGCAACCAAGTGTAATAAAGAGGTTTTGAAGGCTCTCCCAACATTTAACAAGTGAGTTAAAGGTACCCAATACCTAATGAAAATAAATAAAAAATAACTAGAGGGTTTGGAGGCTCCCACAATCTTTAAGAACATGAGGGTTTTAAGGGTCCTGTAACTTGTAGTACACAAGATGTTATGAAATAGATAATTTTGAAGGGTTGTCACCCTTCATCATGTCTTCCTTGGGGATACTAAAAAATAGAAGTTCAACTGAATAAGAAGGTCTTTTGCCTCTTGGGTCATTCACATAATTTCCACATAGTTGAGTCATAACAAGTGGGATAATCTTCCCACTAAGATCCACAAAATTTACAAAGCACAAAAAAGGAGTTTTAAGGCTATCGTAATCATTGAACATGAAATATGAGGATTTTAAGGTACCCATAACTAAGGGTTTTAAGGATCTAGTAAGCTTGAGTTCATAAAAGTGATAAAAAATAGTGAATTTGAAAGAATTAACACCATTTGTCATGTCATTCTTAAGGACACTACTAGATAGAAGACCATCTGTAGGTCTTCTGCCACCTGAGTCTTCCACCTAACCTCTTCATAGCCAAATCATAGTGAGTGGGATTTTCCTCCCACTAAGATTCACAACTTGTGTAGAGCATAAAAAGGGGTTTTTTAGGCTACTGCAATAATTATACATTAAACATGAGGGTTTTAAGGTACCCAAAAATGTGGTTTTTAAGCATCTTGCAACATTGAGTAAAAAAAGATGAAACAAAATAGTGAATCTTAAAGATTTTAAATCCTACATCATATCATTCCTAAGGACACTTCAGGATAAAAGACCATCTAAAGAAGAATGTCTTCTACCACCTAGGTCTTCTTCCCAACCTCCACACTACCAAATCATAGTGAGTGGGATTATCCTCCCACTAAGATTCACAATTTTTACAAAGCATTTTTATGCCTTTCCTCTATAATCCCTATGTGATTTAGAAGTGTAAGCCAAACTAAATAAAACCACTTTCCCCAAAAAGGCTTCATCCATAACTGATCTAATTCTTTGAAATCTTGTATCTTGATGTAACTAAGGGTAAAATCCTCTAACATCCACTCCTAAATAGAAAAAAGAGGCAACATAAAATTAGGGTCTTCTTAAGCCCAACAAAAGTCCTTTCACAGAGTTTAAAAATTAAAAAAAACTAAAGCTACCACACCTAGATAAGATAAAAGGAATTTTCCATTTTTCAAGAAAACATGAGGGGTTAAAGCATGGATTCCTATAATAGCCATTTACTCAATAAACTAGGGGAATGGATTGCTCTAATACCCATCTTACCCTAAAATAAAAACCTAGGGTTGGATCTTCCATCATCCACCTCGTCAAAGGACCTCAAATGAAAAACCATGATAAAAAAATACCAATAAGATGGTATAAGACCAATGACCTCCCCTATTTTTATTGTTTACATGCCCATTAAAAACACCATACCAAACCCTACTAATAAACTTAATTCCAACATCACACCACTAGTAAGACATTAGGGCCACATTAAGGGGAAACAAATTACCAAGGCTAGAAGACCATGTGAAATGTAAGAAACTAGATGTTCTCCATTATGCTTACTTTGTGGCACAAAAGGTATAGGCCCTACAAATCAAATTATTTGGCCATAAATCCTTGGTATTTTTGCCATTATTCTCACCGTATTATCGATCATACTCTACCAACACCTAGCATGCTATCATCCAAGGGAAATCCAAAGGATATTCAACAACCAATATTGATCCCCATTCACTACATTTCACCCTAAAACTAATGTATATGAGTTCCTTATATTCTACATTCAGTGGTGGTTCTATGTCTTTGTCCTTAAGCTCTACTTGGATCTATTTTGTGGACACTAGATATGACAACAAATGATAATTTACACTCTATATCACCACACCTTGATCCCTATGATCCTATTTATCATCTCCCTCTCCATCTCCACCTCCGCCCTCCTCTCCTAACCATTCCCTCCCACTACCTAGTTATAAATTTCCTCTCGTTATGAATACCATAATATAAACTCCTAAATGACTACAAATAAATTGGGTCAATATTTTTTCCACAATGACTATAAATATAATATATATGTATATACATATATATTTATGTATATAAATACACACACATAATTTCTTACATAGTCAAATTTGTTATAAAAACTTGTAATGTTTATACCCAAAATCCCAGTTAGGTTTATACATAGTCAAATACTTCATAGATAAAATACAATTCAATATAAATTTGTGCCTTAATTTTTATATCCCTAATTGGTTTAAAACTAAGACTGAGACCCAAGACCTTACCCAGCCTACTCATAATTACCCTTTAAATTAAATAACCACACTATACTTTCATAGGGTTTATAAAACTGAAAGGAAATATATATAGAGTTTCCATAGAGATAATATAATCATGTAAAAAATCCTATAGCGCTACCCATTCCACTTAGGATTATTTTGGGTTAGATGTAGGGTTTTATAATAACCCCACTAGGTTTTACCAAAATAGAGTAATTCTTTTTCTAATTAATTACACATATATAAAATATTTCACCAAAATAAATATATCTATGTGATATTTAACTAAATGTATTACATTAGTTAGCCCCATTGTATTTATAGCTAATCCATTTAGCTAATGATCACCATGAAAAGGCATGGAAAATCATGAACAATGTTGAATAAACAATAAAGGCTATATTTATTTCATTAAAGTAATAGTAAAATTTCTAGCATGATCAATAGAAAATTATAGCCACTACTATAGATTATATGAATAAATAGTACAATTTTATTAATAAATGTCTCAAATAAAAATAATATAATGATACAAATATCTATAAAGGATGAGTCTCCATAACTCAAGTATCAATCTATAATCTCATGTATGGTCTCTAGTGTAGTACTGTTATGGGGAGGGAGAGCATCATCTGAGTGTTTTTCCACACCAATGATACACCATTGATCCTCCATACTATCTCCCAACATGGGAATTGCCTCCCTTCATGGATGGGTAAATAATGATGGTGAGGGAATCCAGATTGATAAATTAGAAACCATGTGCTTTAAGATGTCTAAGACATAATGTGTACCATAAAGAAATCCATTCTAACATGATATTGCGTAAACATGAAACCTATATCAACACATGAAATTACAGTGTTTAACTATAAATATTAATTTAACCAAATTTTTTTAATAGTTAATGATCTCTATGATTAATCAATTTCATACACACCACTCAATCAAATTACATGTCCTCTTACATTGATGGTGATAATTAATCCAATGGAATTCATCCACTACTTATTTAGTGTCATAAATGTGATCTTTGGATAAAAAATATAATAATACAAAAATATATAAATTCAATCATAATATCCCCTATTAATAGATATAAATATGCTAAGTACATAAATATCAAATACATACATTTAGTCTATTAAATGTAATGTAATGAATCTATATCATCTCATTTAGTATAGAATAATAAACAAAATCATAAATAGTCCTTAATATAAATGTACCATCCAGGTAAGAAATATATATAGACTATATGTTAATCAATATCCCAAAGTAACTTGAAATTTTTTTCATCCATGAAATAAAACATTAATCATAGCTTATTTATTTGTTCATATTTGACATATATAACAAATGCTAGTTGTAAAAAAACTTAATAAGATTTGTATCTAAACAATTTAATACCTTATTTTAATGCTTCAACAAAACATTAAATACATAACAAAGCACCCATTATACCTTGTAGTATAATAATGCTTACCATCTTACAAGTTGTATAAATTTTCATATGTTCTACTGATTCTTAGATTTATAACACTATCACCAAATCATATGTTTATAATATGTATATATGTACTATTTTTCAACTCTTAGGTTTAAATATAACTTTTTATATAGTCATAATCTTATAATGTATACATTATACTATAATTAGACATACACTAACCATGATCTTAGAGTATATCATATCCTCTTGGTATACATTCAGGATATAATAAATTATATCAATACCATTAATATACCAATTAATTTCTGATTTATTTGTTCTGACTAAAATACATAGAATATATTTAACAAGTTGAGACATAGCTAAACAATGATTTACCAATTCCATTATTTCAAAAATCAATAAATTCACAATACTTAGCCAACTATGTCTAACTATTAATAATTTTGAGATAATATAATCAATCTTTGACCATATATACCCTCATACAAAATACTATCTAATCAAAAACTCAATCTTATTATAATCTGAGTGAGGTTCTTACTCATAAAAAACAAATTTGAATGTATTTAAAATGTAGACAAAACAAAAACATAAATCTCAGTGTATATAATTCATAGATATTACCATTTCACTACTAAACCTTGCCTTATCATTTAAATAATTTACCTCAAATGGTAATTAAAACTCCTTTACAATATACATTTCATTTAAATTGATGAGTATAGTATTTCACACTTCAGTCTATCTTTATAATTGACTTATATATATATATATACACACATCCACTCAACAAATTGTCTACCAAAGTCATCATTACTATGCTTCAGATCATTAAATGTTTATGGCTTGGCAAGATTTAAACCCTAATTATGTATGCTACATACTTTATAATATAAACTAAGTATTTATCCCATACCAAATTCATGAATCCATTCGACTCATTAGTTTGAGTCTACACACACATATGTGTATATATATAATTTCTTACACAATAAAATTTGTTATAAAATCCATAATGTCTATACCCAAAATCCTAGTAAGGTTTTTACACAGTCAAATCCCTCATACATAGAATAGAATTCAATCTAAATTTGTGGCTTAATGTTTATATCCCCAACTAGTTTGACAATAAAATTGAGTCTCAAGACCCTAAACAGTCTATTCATTATTACCCTTTAAATGAAATAACCATATGTTTTAACTTATTTTGGGAATAATGGAGTTTTATTCCTATTTTAGTTAAGGGTCTATAATAATAAATTAGTACATAATATAAAAATAAATATAGTCTTGATTTTTGAAATTTTCTATCTTTTTCACCTTTCTAAAAATAATAATAAATAAGAAGAAATAGAACTTAGCTAGAAAATAGACTTAGATGGTTGATACATAGGTTGAAAATGGCTACGCAAGATTAGGAAGGTGTTGTAATATTTAATATAGCTTTCATTGGGAAAAGGGATATGAGCACAAAAAGTGGATGATTTAGTCTTTGGTGTTATTGTCCATTCCTATCATTGTTTTCCAAACTGATCACAGAGACCTAAAATGTTTTAGGTAGTTCTGTTGTGCCTGTGTGAGCATTCCTATGAAAAATTGAGTGTTTGTTGTAGATGGAACTTGTTATGGAGCTAATTTTATATTCAAACCCTAACCATACATTATGTTTGATAAAAAAACATTTGAGTGACTTGATAAAGAGGGGGTTAGTGTGAAATATGTACTAAACCTATAATCCACACCCCTTGTGCAGACACACTACCTAAATAACAATAATATGAAGAGGGATCAAACCATATGTAGTTTTCCCACATAGTGTGATTTGTGTAATAGTGTGATGTAGGTACAAATGTCAAATTTATAGTGTTTGAATTGGCAAGGGACTAGTATGAGGATTTGAGTAAGTTTACATCTATGTTGGGTGACTATGTGCAAAGATTAGGGAAGTATTCCTTAGTTATTTATTTGTATTCTTTCTTATTTTATAATTTTAGTGACCTCTTTTGTGAGTGAGATTTGAGTGAGATTTTATAGGGAATAATTGGTCATGGGTCATATTTATTTGAACTAGGAAAACCCAATTAAGTATAAGGACTAGATGAAAATGACCATCGAGGTTCAAAGTACAAATAGATATGACCATAAAAAATGGAACACTTCTCTATGGGCTATTAGAGTCCAAATGGGGAACTCCTGTCTTGTAGGATTGGGACCTAGGGGAATAGGATTGACATGGAGAATATTGTTTGGCTTATACAGAATGACCATTCAGAGTGTTCTGTATGATTGGTAATGAGAAAAAAGGTGTATAGAAGGGTCATAAGAGTATGTAAAAAGGACCTATGGATGGGGTGTCTCAAGCCACACTAAAAATACCACTTTGGACATTTTATATGACTACATTTTTCCCTCCTTTATTTTAGTGATGTAGCAAAGTGAAATACTAGGATAAAAGAAAATTAGAAAGTGTACCTAAACTTACCTGTAAGGGTAAATCCCATGAATATGTGTAATGTTGAGTGTGCATAGAGATAGAATAACATGAAGTGTAAATATATAAGCAAAATCAAGGAGTAGATTAGTTCTTACTAGACACACTATGTCTAGAATATGAACATATAAAGGTTAGGTAAAATAAATAGGAAGAGAAAGGAATGAATACACATCACTGAGTACACAAACCAATACAAAACCTATTGCGATATTGAGTGATGTTGAGTTATGTTGGGTATGTGTTTTACCAAGATTAATATCATGAATGGAGCTGAATGCTTAATTCCCTAAGGGTGGATCAAGAACACAAAGGCTAACCCTTTATCTCCATCATTACCCACTATGTATCGAAGCTATGTGATCATGCATGTGTTAATCAATGGTTAGAATATGTGTCTAATCACTCAAATTAGGTGGCTCAAGAATACAAAGGCTTGCTAGTCTTTTGGCTCCATCATTACCCACTGAGTGTGAACTATGAACTGATACTAATATGATTGTGTGTTGTTTGAGATAGCACATAAATCCCATGAATGCTCTATAATATGACAATGTGGCATGGATAATCAAATGTGTATTTATAACTAGGCCAATCTTGACCACTCCAAAAGGTGGAGATTAGGATTGTATAAAATCCACTCTGAAACTGAGAACTAGGCTTATATGAAAGCCCTTCTAAAATGATGCCAACCACCTATAGATGGAATAAGGAATGTAGTTGCTAAGAATACCTAGGTAATATAATGAAATGGAAAGAAAATAAGGAAAATGTTTTGTGTACATTACCGCTAATAATTGGTGTCTATAACATAGATTCTAATTTGGAAGTTATACCAACTGCCCAATCTAAACTAGAAGTGAGATCCATCATGATATGTATGATTCCCCTTATATCTAGATAATATAAGTAAAACTATATTGAAACTACCCAATATGAACTATACTATAATTGATAAAACTATAATTAACCTTACCTTTTACTCTATTTCTAAAAATTATGGGTTTTTGGCTATTTAGATAGGAGAACCAAAAAGTGGGCACTTTGCTTAGGGCACTGTAGTCTCAATGGGGCACTGTAGTCTCAATGGGGCACTCTTATCCTTTTTTATTTCCAATGATTATTATGTTCTCATCCCTATTTTTTTGGTTTGTTCTATATGTTTTTAATTTTGATTATTGTTCTAAGTGTTTTGAAGACTAATTTTGATCAATAGAGAGCTTTGATCTCTGTGACAAAACCCCTATTTGTTGTTCCCTCTTTTGAGGGTAGGAATGAAGAACTTGTAATGACTACCCTAAAAAAATATCCCTACAAGTGGGTTATGTTGAAAAATACATGATATAGTAATGATAATCCAAAATATGTCTCAAGATATAGCATAATTTGTATTGGAGATTATTAGATCAATAATGGTATGCCTAGATTGATGTAATAATGTAATATAATGTGCAATATAATAAATTGAAACTAAAAATTTGGTTAGTTGTCAAGGAGGGATAGAGCATGATGTCCATCATGGCATCTAAGAAGGCAAGATAATGCATAATGTGAATCATGGCATTGCAAATAATTGAGAAGCAAACAAGAACACAAGGCAAGAATCAAGAAGTATACAAAAGAGGCCAAGGGGCCAAGCAAACAAGGGACATGGGAACATGCCACTCAAACTAGTAAAGCAAGCATATAAGTAATGTTCCAATTCCAACATACACATATAATTATAAACAAGCAAGATTGGCATGAGGGTCACAAACACATACAAGAGTAAAAGTAAATGAAATTATCAAATGTCATAAGGCACACATAAGTAAAAAAATAAGAACTAAGAAATGCAATCACATCTAGCTACTCAAAGAAATAAATGAAGACATGTAAATGATGTAAATACTATCACATCTAATTGATCAAAGGAAGAAGTGAAAGTATGCAAAACATGTAGTACAAGACAAGGTAGAATCTAAGAAATACACAAGTGTTATATACTAGTGAGTTTTGATAGAATAATCTATGTAAGCTAGTAAGTAATGTATATCAACATGACAACTAGAGTGTGTGGTGTAGGAATGATTTAACCTAGATGGTGTAGTCATGTATAAGATGCCCCCAATGGGTATATATGTTGATTTATGTCTCGAATGTAAAATTAGGATACCCCCTCAATGGGTAGAGTGGAGCAATCAAGAATCTAAGTGTCCCTGCACACACTCAAATAAGATCAAGTAAAGGATGGTAATGTTTATAAATTGACAAAAAATAGCATAAAACAACAAAATTTAAAGATAGCATGGTAGTAGAAATGTAAATCATGGATAATGCATATAGTTGAATTTTTTTTGGCGTTTTGAGTTATTTAAATGTTTTTATATATTGACATGTTATATTGATTTTTGTATTTTAAAATAAGTTGTGTAAAATTAATCATAAGGAAACTATGTACAAGAAATCTAAAATAAACTATGTATAAGTAAGCTAATAAATTATGTACTAGTAAGTAGAAATAAACTATGTACAATAATGTGAGTAAAGCAATATGTACACAATGACATAAACGACTAAAATAGAGGGGGTAAAGGGTTTAAGGATGGATCCCACTGGGGATGGTGATGGAGGAAGGGATCACATTCATCATTAAATTCCTCAAGATCATCATCATAAGTATCATCGTATGCCACAAGATCTGTATACATGGTAGATATCTCCTTAGGTGTCTATAATGTCTATGATCTTTGTGTAGTCAAAGATCTATCACTCATGGTGGTAGTATCCTATTGAATGAAAAATGAGGGTAACTCTGGTGGTGAAGATGTGGGTTCAGTGGAAATAGGAACTCTAGTATTATGAAGGGTTATATAAAACACATATTTGTAAGCATATGATCATTGAAGGAGATCAAGAACTAAAACTATATCAAAAGGGGTGCTAACATGTGTGACAAAGCTATAGACATGGGTGTAATCAACCTATATATCTTCATAAAATTGGGTGATATCATGTATTACATGATCTACTATAGGCATAGAGCTGGTATTAGGTATGGGATAAGAGATAGGTGAACCAAGTTTGAAGGGAGGATGAATAGCTATAACTGCTAGTGTTTTCTTATGTCTAGTAGTGATAAGGAGATACTCAAAAGTAGCCAAAGAGTTAGATACATCTAGGTATAAATTATATATGTGGGATCAAATGCATGTAATTGTAGTTATAAGTTATATAACAATATGATTATAAAGAACTTTCCACATGAGAGATAGCAAACAAGGGATAGAGAGCACAGAACTTTGCACTAATGAATAAAAAAATTTGACTTGTAACATGACATTTATAACATGTTTAGAAAGATAGAGTTGAAAATTATTCCACATGAGAGAGAGAGAGAGAGAGAGAGAGAGAGAGAGAGAGAGAGAGAGAGAGAGAGAGAGAGAGAGAGAGAGAGAGAGAGAGAGAGAGAGAGAGAGAGTATGTAAAATAAATAATAAAACCCACTATTAAAGAAAAGTAAACATTAATTTTAAGGAAAGGGATCTTAACATGTTTAGTAATAAATTTATTAATATCATCCCATACTATACAAAGTAAGCATGAAAGGGAAAGAATGAAGATTTGAATTAACATATAGTAAACTTCATCTTTAATATACATGATAGGACCAAGTATGGACTCCTCATTATTTTAAAGAAATGTTTTTAAATAAGAGAGATCCATTTTTTATTATATGTGAAATATGATTTAATTAAAAAAATCAGAAACATATTGCTAGAAATTAGCAAGGAATTTTCCCTATGGTTTCTAGGGGTTTTATGCACAAACAAAGTAAGTTGGGTTCACCAAATGATTTAAGGAATAATGGAGTTTTATTCCTATTTTAGTTAAGGGTATAGATTAATAAATTAGTAAAGAATATAATAATAAATATAGTCTTGATTTGTGTAACTATTTATCTTTTTCACCTTTCTAAAAATAGTAAGAAATAAGAAGAAATATAACTTAGCTAGAAAATAGACTGAGATGGATGATACAAAGGTTGAAAATGACTATGTAAGACTAATAAGGTGTCGTAAACCTAAATCTAGATTTTTTTGGGTAAAAGGATAAGAGTTGAAAAAAGTGGATGCTTTGGTGTGCAACACTATTGTCCATTCCTACCGCTATTTTACAAACTAATCACAGAGACTTGAAATTTTTTAGGTAGTTGCATTGTGCCTATGTAAGCATGCATATGGAAAATCAAGTGATAGTTGTTGAAAAACCTCATTGTGAAACTAATTTTTTCCTCAAACCCTAACCCTCCATTTTGCTTGATAAAATGACATTTGACTCACTTGAGAAATATGGGGGTTAGTGTAAAATATGTACTGAATGTGAAATCTACACCCCTTGTGTTGTGCACTAACTACATACCAATACTCTAATGAGGGATCAAGCCATATGTAGTTGTCCCACCTTGTGTTCTTTGTGAAATAATGTGATGCAAGTGAAAATGCCAAATTGATAGTGTTTGAGGTGACTAGGAACTGGTATGAGGATTTGAGCAGGTTTATATCTATGTTGGGTGACTATGTGCAAAGAATATGGAATTTTTCATTAGTGATTTATTTTTATTCTTGCTTGCTTTGTAAGTTTTTTCACCTCCTTTATAAATGAGCTTTGTGTGGGATTTTATAGGGAATAATTAGTCATGGGTCAGATGTATTCAGACTAGGGTGACCTAATTAAGGATAAGGACTAGATGAAAATGACCATTGGGGCTCAAAGTGAAAATGGATAGGACCACCAAAAATGGGACACTTCTTTATAGGGTGTTGTATTCCAAATGGGTTACTCCTATCCTAAAGGGTTAGGACCTAGGGAAACATGATTGACATGGGGAATATTGTCTAGTTGAGGTGCAATGACCATTAATAATGTTCCAAATGATTGGTAAGGAGTAGAAAGGTGATTATAAAGGTCTCAAGAACATTATAAAAGGACCTATGTATGGGGTGTCACAAGCCACACTAAAACTACGAATTTGGACATTTTATATAACTACACCATACTATAAAATTATAGGGTTTTAATAAATAAAGGAAATAAATATAGATTTTACATAGAGCTAATATAATCATGGAAAAAATCATATAGATCTACTATTCTATTTAGGGTTACTATCGGTTAGTTTTAGGGTTATGTGGATGGCCAAGCCATCTATAAGGTCCTACATTTAACCCTAATTTTTTTTATAATTTAAAAAATAATTGAAACCCAATAAAACCTTTATCATTTCTTTCAAAAAATACATCAAAATATAAAAAATGAATTTAAATTACATCACCAACCTATAAATTATGATTAAAATGCTAAGGAAATCAAATTTATATTTCTTTCTTATCTTGAATATCCTTTACTCTACTTCTACTTTCTATTCCCATATATTTCATGCCCTCACGTGCTTCCTTACCCTCATTTTTATCCTTCTTCATTCCCTTCTTTTCCATAAATTTATCCTATTTACTTGGTAGATAAATAATTATTATAATAATTCTTGGAAATAATAACTCAACAAATCTATAGCCCACCACCATTTTCTCATGCATCCAACCTTCCAAACTCACAAATGGTTTTGTTGAAAATTATTGTTATCTAGAGTTAATGATAGATTAGAAATCCTAATCATATTAAAAGTTTGAGTGATTGGTTTATTAATCATTTTATGCATGTAATTTGACTTCAATAAAAACATCAACTTCCCTTAGTGCTCATGTAAATCAACTTTATACAGATTCTTCAAACTTTATAATTCCATGAAATGTTGACTAAATGACAAGTATAGATAGACTAATGACCATATGATAAGGTAATATATCATATGACATTAAAATACCATCCACAATGTTACCAAGTCAATATTAATCAAACACAATACATTCAACCTTCAAACTAGAAGTTAACTCCTTAGGTTAAAAAAATAACCATAGACTTTAGCAAAAATCTATCACACACAATGATGTATATATAATTGTTAAAAAATTATATTATATATAACACTTTTCATAAAATTATGTTTATTTCTCAAGCACTAAGGCTTAATGGAAGTCTTAAATTTAAAACATCAATCTCATTTTACTATGCCAACTAAAGCCATTCATTAATGCCTAAAAAATAACTATAACTCATTAATGTCCTATGGTCTATGCAACCATTATAATTGCTAATCATAACCATATAACATAAGTAATAAATAAAAAAACTAATTTATCTATGTAATATAATACATTTATTACTAAAACAAATAATCCAAACAAAGTAATATTAATACAAACAATCAACTATGTATAGATTCATTCAAACAACTAAGTAGTAAAATCCACAAATATTTAATGCAATACATAACTAGATTATTTAAACTAAAAAATCAAGAAACATGATCATATAAAAATAACAAGATCACAATAGACACACATAATAATAAATCAAAACATACCAAAACTATCTAACTCAAACAATAATCACAGAACATGTTATTTTACGATGGTGTGTGTGTGGTTTTCTAGTGTTTCTCTTTATCATCCCTCAATGCCTCCATATACACCATCCTCTTAGATGATGGTCTCCCTTTGTCATAATTTTAAGGATGGATATGTCATGCATCCACCTCACAACAATGAAATTAGTTAGCCTGAAACATTATGAAATCCATAAAATATTTTTGTATAAACTAAGAAACATGATCATAATGTATAGAATGTGAAAGCACAACTATCTCTTATAAAATCATTCATGTAAATTAACCAACATATATTTGTCCCATAATCAACATATAACATAAATCTTAATTAAAAAGTAATTAATCAATTAATAACCATTATAATCCATGGATCAAAAATTTATTCATCTTAGACAGAAATTGGGATGTGACAAGGTATGCATTACTCTAGTACTTTCATTTCATTACATTAGTAGAATAAATGGGGGGAAATGTATACATCCTAATTTGTTCAGTAAACCACAAGTACTATATTTTTTTTGATCTTTCACATGAAGGTCTTAGTGATGATTATAACCCTTATTTACATGATTATTTTGAGTCTTTTGATCTTTTTTGATATTATTTTTCTTTATTTTTTACACTCCCAAAAGTCATAGTCACCTTTTCCTAGTCACAGGCCACCTAACCTATCTTATTTGATTTTATCTCCTTTTTAAGCCTTAGGACACTAGCACAACTTTCAGGACAATTAGCACTAGTGTCCACTTATGGATCTAGTGTTTGATGGTCCCTTTATCCCTTGTTTCAGTCTTAACCCCTCTATCATCCTTCTCTTATGTTTTTATCCTTATTTTATGACTTTTTGGCTAGCCCACAAGGTCATATATTCAAAAAAAATTTCCTTCTATATAGAGAGCCTCATAATTTATTTTACATCTAGAACTTATATTTTGGAAAACAATTACATAAAATAAATCAATAGTACAACTCAATACTCTACATACTACTTAGTCATCACACCTAGACATTGTATGCTTGATTAAATAAGGGAATAAAAAAAATCATTCTATCATACCATGCAAGTTGATGGTTCACATTACATAAGGGATAACTACATGTAATTTGAGAACCTTAGCATTGGGGTTAATGTATGCAGTGATAAATATAATAGGGGTTCTACTCTACATGATCATAACATCCCACAACCAAGTTTTTCCATTATTTTTTACATTATATACATACATTATTTCATGTGCATAGGTATTCATTAGGGTTTTAGAGGAGATTCAGCCAAAATAGTGACATAGATGAATCCCCAAATGATATATAACTACCAACAAAACCTCCAAAACCTCCCACAACTTGCCTAAATATTTTAGATAGTCTCTATAGGAAGGAAATTAGTTATAAATTTAGACCCCAAAGCCACATGGTACTAATCTCCTAATAAGGGTGCTACTATATTGCCCTATATTTTAACAAACATTTAGAAGATGAAATATTCCTACTTGTCTACTTAGTTATTTCTAGTACCATAATCCATGCAAAAATCTATTATTTATATAAAAAAAAATCTCCTTTCACTTGATATTTTGGGAAAGTTAAATTAAATAAATAATTTTTATTTTTATCCTAGATTAACAACACTACTCATTCATTTAACTACATAGAATTTACAATAGTAAAACCCTAAAAGGTTAAAACATATTGTATTTAGTCTTAAACTTAGTTTATTTATTTTATATTTACACTTGGGTTTTGATTGGTCATATATTATTGATAAGTTTTTTTATATTTACATTTAAACTAAGTTTTACATACTTATGGTATACATTTTTATTGTATTTATCCATAAACATGATGCCTAATATCGTAATCTATAGTAGAAAACACGCACATAAAGACTATCAGAGCAATATAATGGCAGTAATTATTTGAGATAAAAAACCACCCAAATACCAAAAACACGTTTGAATTTAATGAGTAATAACCAAAATAAAAATTATTTAGAATTTGATAATATAAATGTGCATGTCTAAATAGGAATACATGTAAGTCATATAACATAAGTAGATAATAATAGAGTAATATCTCATAAACATGGCAAAGTAGTAAATAAAAGAGCATACATGAGCATAAAAATAAAAAATAATAAACATCCATAATGATAAATAATACTAAACATTATATTAATAAGATAACAACATGGAATCATATTTATATCAAAAAATATGTCATATACATGTATATCAACCTCGAAGGACCTAGATAGGAATGTTAATGTATCTAAAATGTCATATACATCAAATATATATATGTATCACAATGGTGTGTCAAAATACATAAATATAATGATAAAAAAAATATAATGTGCCAAAATGCTAAGATGTTAATGATCATATTTAGTTCTAGGTGTCCATGGGACCTGTCAGTAGAGGTGGCCCTGATGGCCTTAGTGGTGGTGGTTATGGCTGATGAACTAACTATATTGAAGCCCATGTCATTTGGATCTTGGTATGAGACCAAACTAATATTATTCCTTCTCTCTAATCATCTCATACCTCAAATGATGTAATGCATTAGTCCCTATAAATAGTAGTCTCATTAGCTCTATGATAGTACAAGGGCTCATCCTTAACCCAAAGACTCTCAATAATCATCTAAGAAAACCTTGCCTATGTATTAGCTCTTTGATCCTCATCATAATCTCACTAGAGCCTCTAAAAATCTACTAGTGGATAGACCCTATCTAAAATGGCTTGGTCCTTATCTGTACTAATCTCAACCTTTACCTATACCATATGAGCCACCTCATCCTTGAGTTGGGTAATATTAGACTAAAGGGGAGGCATATCATTTTCATAGATGTCTAAAGTACTTTATTAGTCATCCACCCACTAATTTAAGCTTGCAATATTCCCCACTTTAATAGTGATCTCCTCCTAGTGCTTTCCTATATCCTGACTTACCTTAACTATACCTAAAGGCTCTACCTATCCTAGATTAACTTATGTGCCTATAATAACTATTGTGTTAGAGTTTAGCACTATCATGGTTAGGTCATCATCACTAATATCATCCCCATCACTATATCCTACATCATCTCACCCATTGTCCTTGCCATCACATTCATCATTATCTTCCTTTCCTCCACTACTTTTTTAGGTGATCCTACTATCACTAGATGTCTCAGCCTTCATCTCATCAATATCCTTATGTCTATGCCAACCTACATGACTATTAAGTATAAACCTCAAAAGGAACACGTATACCCACCAGTGAATGTATGCTAGATTAGCCCCTATATTTACTTCTTCCCTTACATAAGCCTAATAAACTCATGTAATACTTAGATTATTAGAAGTAACTATACCCCTTTAAATAACTAGGGTTTCTAAATTTATCTCTTGTGTGTTGTGTGCAAACCAACTAGGTCCCTTTAGCACATCTTGTGTAAATCGAAACTACTAGAGTACTTAATCACAACAATATTCATTAATGATGTGGGACTGTGTACCTATCATAAAAGACTTTGTAGTCATAAAAGCCCTGTACTATCCACATTTAAAAAATTAGAATTTATAAATAAGGTAAGTTATCTAAATGAAAAATTATGGGGTGTGCTCATCAAACATTTTATGGTAGAACTAAATATCTCCCCTATGTACACATAATATAGCCTTGTCTATACCCAATCATATGCTAATGGATCATCAGGGTCCTAGACCCATCACTAACCCATTAGTCACTCAATGATAATGTGATCCCATCCCTAGGCCATCATAAGTGTAGACACTCCAATTTTTCATCCTCCTTTGTAAGTTACAATTTGGAGATATATATTAGCTAAGAAATTTTCCCCTCATATAAACCATGTCACCTCATTTTCCATTCTATGAACTATGCCTCTAAGGACCTATTAGCAAATTTTGACTCACATACAAAATTTTTCCTAGATAGATTAATTTTTAGAGGTCTCGGTATGGAGTGATTAGCTAAGTAGAGTTTCTAGTTGAGAAGGAGATCAAATATCACTTACAAATCTTCTGAAACACCTGAAGTAAGGTTAAAGTGTGTTTCATTGATTTTTGAAAAGCAAGTCTTGAAATAGGCCTAGAGTTGTAGAGTAAAGAAGACTAATAGGTTTTCATGGTGTTTCAAGCATTCAATATCATGAATAAAGTCTTAAAAAGGCTTATAAATTCATTGTATCCTTATAAAGGGACAACATCTTCTTACACAAGTCCAAAATAACTAGACCATCATGAGAATGTCATTAAAAAATGGACTAGTCATCTTGATTGTACATTTAATAAGTATTATTAAAAATAAACTAAATGCCAAAAAAACCACATGGACTTGAATTTATTCATTCCTAGATCATCCTCTCCAAATTTCATAACTTGATGAGTTATCTATCTCAAGTTATAAAGCTTCAAAGTTAGACTTACATAATGAGACATTCATGATGAAGAAGAGTTGAAGCTATAAAAATTAACTATTTGGATTTAAAAATCCTATGATGTTTGTGTAAACATCAAAGTTTAGCCTCATAAAATATACATTTGATTTAAAATGATAAATATTAATGGTTGGTATTCAATCATATCAAATATCCAATGGTGAGTGGGTGAGGGTAGTGTCAATGGGTCCCAAAGATATAATGGTGAGTGTTTGATCATGTAATAAAAATAAATGGTGATAATCAAGTCAAAAAGTAAGCATAAGTGAGAAGATGACAAGTGGAAATATCTTAGGTGTCATGGTAGAGATCATATAGTATACATTGACTGATAAAGCTAGTGGGCCTAAATATATCTATGATGCACATTTGATCATATCACGTAGATCAATGGTGAGAAATGAGTCAATTGTTTATTGAATCTTGGGAAGAAATAGGAAGCTTCCAAGTGTCTCAACCATGTTCAACTGATAGAATATATATGGGTCATGTTTATTCATATAGCAAAAGATCAATGGTGCATGACCAATAAGATTTAATGGTGATAATCTAATGTGGATCATAGATCGATGATCAATATTAAAATTTTGATGATTAAGTGGATCAAAGATCAACATCATGAATTTACTGAGTAAGTCAATATTGATGATCAATATTAAAGGTATAAAGATAAGATATTTCGAGTGGAGAAAAATTGTGACCTAGGTCAAAATGGAGGTAAATCCTTCAAAGATCATCCCATCACCAATAGAGTCTGATATAACGTCATAAGAAAACATAATTATATAGTCAAGGGTTATCAAAAATAATGTTTTAATGCCTTGAAACTTTGGTTCAAAGATTTGTAACACATAGGGTTCATCCTTTGGGGTTGTAGTTTTGTTTCAAGACCATAATATCTTAAAACAAGACCTATACATATGATCAATTTTCAGCTTTCATAGGGTTTAGAGTTAGGATAGGTGTATTTTAAACCTAATATAAATAAAGAAGGAATCTATGTGACATTTATGCTTTGCATCAATATATAGCTATAAGATAACCTATAAAGCAAATTGGTTTTCAATCTATAGTACACCTATGATTAGGTATTCACTAAGGGATTATATGAATGGTTATGGAGAGGTGTCTCATATTTTAATATGGTCCAACTCTAACAAATATATGTTAAGATTATACGTCAGCATGGATCAATCAAGTACATGGATATAAGGACCTTGCACTCATAATAAAGTATGTGGAGATGGTGTAAGAGTTCATAAAAAATATTGGTAGATTACGTGAAGCAGTTGGAGTATTAAATATTATTCAATACCATATATATCTCATATTAAATAGACTTATTCATGATTTATCATATAAAACAAAAATGTATCTTCTAGTGGATCTCTCAACTAATGAGAAGAACTTGGAGACTAGTTGGAGCAAATGCAAGTTAACTTGTTGGTGATGGATTACTCTTGATTGGAATAGAAAGATAGTATAACATTAAATAAATTGTGTTATCTCATTTATTTTTCTTGGTTAACATTATCTCACTCTCTGACTCCCCTTTTTTATATATCTCCCATTCTTTCCCATTATGAAAGGCTCTCTCTCAGATTCTAGAAGGGGACACTCTCTCACTTTTGACAAGAATTCTCTCTTAATTCTATAAGAGTAGAGACTCTCATTCGATAAGGTTATACCCTATCAAAAACTTTTATGAAATACCTCTCAAAGCTAATAATAAATTTATTTTCTTATCTCTTACTTGTGAAACTATGTTTATTAAGCTTGTGCATGATGATATTGTGAAGGAGAATATTCCATGCCCATTGTCCTTATTTCTTGACTCTTTTAGAGTTTTTTTGGTTGATTGTATGTTTTAATTTGTGTTATTTACACCATTTTTGTATTCTCTTAGTGAGTCTTGGAACTCTTCTTTATTTTCATCCATTGCTTCCTCAACCTAGTGTATGAAATACTTATGCAATTAGCTAGATTTCAAGATTATGTAAGCTAGTATTGTCTGATGTTTCTTTAGTGTACATTTCATTCTTGTGTGATTTATCACTTCATTTGGTACATCACCATGTTATATTTTTTAAGATCCCTATTCTCCTTTTCTAACCCTTATATCAATGAAAACATTAGTATATGTGATCCATAAAGAGGAAGCCAACCTTCTCTAGAGGTTCAACCCCACCATAGGTGACCCATAGTTTGGGTTTGTTCCCATAGTGTAGCTCAATTTTAAAGGGCATAAAAATCTCTCTCTAAGGGTGAAAATTGATGCTACAATATTTTTTGGCAAGCCTCTTGGGATAGCATAGTTCAAATAAGATTGGTCAAAGTTTGATGTTTGTTTGATCAGTTTGTAGTAGTTATAGCTTCTAAGCAACAACATTTAGTGATTCCAAAAGAACATTAAACATTATGGTATAAAAATACTGACCTCATCTAATACCAAAGGTGACAACAAAGTTAGCTTTAATAGGTACTCCATTTGAATATTTTGAAGTACCTTTAAATTTAGTGAAGAGATTAAGGTTTTCCAATACATACCCATATAAAATATTATTTTCTCCTAGGTCAATTTCAAGGCCTACCCCTATAATGAGATCTTTATTAAACCCTTTCATATTCATGGTAGTCCCTAGAGATTTTTTGGCTTTTAATGGTAACAGTCCTCTATCCCTCTCTAAATATGATCATATTCCAGTAGAAACTCTTAAGTATCCCTTGTTTTACTAGAGACTGAGCTATAACCCCTGATGAACATCTCATGGATATAGCCAAATTTTGCAACATTCATTATATCAATGAATAAAATGTGGAAATTAGGTTATTATCCATCTCTTTCAAAGGTAAAACCTTAAACTGGTATAAAATCTTTATTCATAATTGCATTGCCACATGGAACCAATTAGGATATGCTTTATGTAAATTATTTGAGGATAAAAGTGACCATTTGTCACTTGTAGAGTGGTTAACTATAGTAAAAGAGCCCCTCATGAAGTCATGCAAGACTTTAATACAAGGTTTCAAAAAACTTGGGATAAAATCCCAGTATTTTTTAGTCTTACCCATAACTTTTCCTTCCTATACTATTTGAAATCCCTTAATAGTGACATTTTAGTAATGATCTAATCCATGGGAGGAAACACATTGTCAGATGCATATGAGGTGGAAAATAGAGCATAAAATTGTTTAGTCTAAACAAGAAAACTAACAACTAAACCACCAATGCATTTATTACATGATATTAGACCATCTCCTATTTTTATTCATCCCCTTGATTTCACTCCCCTTATTACTAAAATTGATGTTATACCCTCACCTATGCAATAAAAGGCTTCCACTAGTCAATCTAGTGATACTTCTAATATCTTAAGAGCATATTTTAGTCCTTAGGAAATGAGCTATCAAATTTTAAGAGGAAAAAAGATTTAAATAGGCCTTATCAAGCCTCATATCAACCTCAACAATAACATTATCAAGCCTATAGGCCACCCTATAAAGGAAAATTCCAATTTTAATTCCAAGGTCAAAACCAAGGACAAGGGCATCCTAATTATAATAGATAAAACAACTATAATCCAAATGTTGCAATCACTTCCAACACCTTAGTCCCTATTTAAAACAATGTTTCTTAAGAAGCTGAGGGTATCATGCCTTACAATTAGTATTTTGGGAAATCTACTTTTCTAAACATTGATTTCACTCAATCTTTCAATGATCAATGGAAAGAGGTTGATAATTATGGGTATAACAAGCTCTTATGGCTTAAAATACAAAGTTATCCATGATGAAAAAACTAGAAGAGCCTAAACAAGGTCAAAGGCCTAATCAAGGGCCAATCCATTTGGGTGCTACAATGGTCAACTATGAGTAAGAAGAGTGTTATTCACTCAATTAATAGGCTAGTTCTAGTTAGGCATACATTTCAGTGGCAAAAAATACAAGGTTAAAAATAAGGAACACAGATGGCAACTAGGAAGAAATCAAAGAGCCTCCTACCATTAATACTTTAATATCAAAGCCAAATGGACTTATTTTTTCTATAAAGGTTCCAATTGGTTAAAAGAATCAAAATTAGGGTAATGCCTTTGTTCCCTAAAATCATAAATTCAAATTATAGTTTTGGCTCCCAAATCATAACCAAAGGTTGGTGGTTCACCCATCAACATTGTGAAATAAATGAAAAAGTCCAATGTGAGTGTGCTAATATGGGATATGCTCTCCATTTCTGGTTAGGTGGACATACTTTAGGAAAGATTATCAAATATCAAGATTTTTGAGAAGGAATCAAGTGAGAGAATGTCATTCTCACCAATGTAATCAAAGGACCAAATTAAGGGTACCCAGGTAAGGTGGTCAAAGCTCCTCCTTTCTACATTTTAATAACCAAATTCACAATTGTTTGGTAGATAGTGGGGCTAGTACCTTAATATGCTAAATTCCATAATAAACCATCTTATTCTAAAGTATGAGCCCTAATTTAAAGTAGTGTTACAAATTGATGGTTCTTCTACCAAGCCATTTATCATAATCAAAAATATAAAATTGACCCTAGATGCTTGCCCTAGTGTCTCTATGGTTCAAGATGTGTTGATCCTAGATGTACCTCCTCAATTTTCCATATGCCTATCTAGGTAATTTATAGAAAAGATTAAAATTTATCTTGTAAAAGATTGGTCATGCATGTCATTAAGAACAGGATATCAAACCAAAATATCCATCAAGGTTGAGCCCAATTCACATTTCGACATAGAGCCTTATGGGATAGATAGCACAAACCTCAACTACACTATCATAGATGTGGATGAATATCTATTTGGTCAATAACTAAACACTCATCCTAAGAAGGTACCTGATATGTTCTTAGATTAGCTATGGAATAATAATTAATTACTTGATCCTTTGGAGGGATTTCAAGAGAGGGACATGGGTGTCTACTACTTACATGAAGTGAATCAGTCCATGCCATCCATAATTGGACTTAAATGAGATCCTAGTATCTTATGGAAATTGTTATTTGATGGTTTAAGGAGAAAACATGGAGTGGTTGTAGGTGCAATATTGGTATCCCCTCCAAATGACATATTTCTCTTCTTACAGGTTCTAATTCAGTTTCTCTTATAATGAAATAGAATATGAGGGCCTTATCCATGGACTTCAATTGCATAATAAGAGAGGAATCAAATAATTATAAGTTTATGGGGATAGTGAGATGATAGTACACTAGGTTAGAGGCCATAATATCACTAAGAATGCCTTGATGAAGTATTACAGACATATAGTTTGTGACCTCATTGATGATTTTGAGGCTTTTAACATCCAAGCCATACCAAGGAACTAGAATCAACATGATAATAGATTAGTAGATGTGGGAGCTCAAATCTATTTCCCTAATGAGTTAAAAAAGACCAAGGTGAAACCAAATGTCAAAGTGGTGGTGAGACCATTAGTTTTAGATAATGAAGCTCATTAGCAAGTCTTAAGAATGACAAACAAATTTCTTATTTCCTATAGTAGGAAACAAAATTCTCTTCAATAAACCAATAAAATTTTCAACACCAATATGAAGAGAAAATATTTCACTTGATATCTAATAAGCTTCCTAAAGGTCTTGTCACCCTTGAACATTTTTTTCCATGATGGAGATCATATGAGAAAAGACAAGGCAATGATGTCCATAAGTGAAGAGAACTATAAAAGAGTCCCCATCTTAAAATACAAGATCCTTACGATTGGTATGGTAAGCACAAAACCTTAAAGGCATGTTTTTATAGAAATTTGTAAATAATATAAATACATCCTTGCTTGGGAATATAGTGACCTAAGAGGTTTTGATCCCAAGTTGGCCCAACACACTATAGAACTAGAGTCTAATGCCAAGCCTATCATGAATAAGAAGAGGCCTATCAACCTTAAAATTGAAGTGATTATGAGGAAATAATTGACCAAGTTAATTAAATCCAAGATCATCTTTCCCATTAATCACTCCTCATGGGTAGCCAATTTGGTGCTTATGAAGAAGAAGAGTGGGGAAATCAGATTGTTTGTTGATTTTAGGGACCTAAATAGGGTCTCTTTAAAAGATCACTACTCCTTACCATCCATGAGCAATTCCTTTAGGTATTTATTGGTTCAAATCATTTTTCCCTTTTGTATGGGTATTTAGGTTATAACTAGGTAATCATGAGAGAGGAAGATTAGTATAAATTTCCTTCACCACAAATTGTGGTATATATGCTTATTAGAATATGCCTTTTGGATTGTTAAATTATAGGGTAACTTTCCAAATAGCCATGGGCATGTATTTACAAGGATTTTTGAATAAAATGGTGTTGGTCTACTTGGATGACATCATAGTTTTCTCTAAGAAAGTTAGCAAGCACATGGACCATCTATGGTTGATATTTAAAAGATTAAAAGAGTATGGGATCTATTCAAATCCCAAGAAATGTGTTTTTTCCATTCATGAAGGAAAACTTTTGGGTTTCATTGTATACTATCCATTGAAACTAGAAGAATAAGTACTCTCTAAGAATTATCTCTACCCAAGCACAAGAAAGGAATCTAGAGATTCCTTGGGAAAATAAACTTTGTGAGAAGGTTTATACCTAGTTTTGCAAACCTAGTCAAACCCATCACCACCATGATAAAAAAGAGCCAAATGTTTACTTGGTCAAATGAAGGTAAGGTAGAACTTGAAGCCATCAAATAGGACATTTCCAAAGTACCCTCACTCATGAATCTTGATTTCTCAAAGGATTTGATATTATACACCTTTGTCAATGTTGATAACAAATCAACTATGATTATTTAAAATAATGGTGAAGGACATGAGAATCCAATCACCTTTTTTAGTCAAGGGATAGAAGGATATTTGGTGAGGTATACTTTTATAGAAAATTAGATTATTTCAACATTAAGGATCATAAAAAATATTAGACCAATGCTTTCTAATAGCAATATCCATCTTATGGTGTCTCATACTAGAGTTAGGGACTTCCTCCTTAACAAAGACTTGAATGAGAAAAGAGCAGGCTAGATTACCAAGGTCATGGATTATGATGTAGAGATCAAAGTCATCAAGATGGTATGAGGTAATGGCTTATGTGAACATATGGTAGATGATATATAATAAGACAAATAATTTTTTTTGGTGACACAAGACACCTCATGGACAAATGCCCTCCACTTCATAATAGTTGGCTCTAAGACATAGCATATTTATTGATGATAGGAGAATGTCCTTGAGGTTTAGATAGAGTAAAAATAAGGTATTTTAGTATTCATTCCATACCTTATGTATTATTTTATGGTGTTATTTTTCAAAAATAGCTCAATTTGGATACTTATTAGATTCATTAATGACAATCAAGTGTCAAAGCTCTTAGAGCAACTTCATGATGGACCTACAAGAAGATTTTTTGTTCCTAGAACAACAGAAGAAAAGGTAATGAGAGATATCTATTATTTACCTATAATTTTAAAAGATACCTATGCATGGGTCAAAAAATTCCAAAATTTTTCTCCATTTGTAATAAAGTAGATATTGGTATCTCTCCCACTAAACCCAATCTAGGTAGACCAACCCTTAATGCAATAAAGGATAGAATTCATAGGAATGATCAATATACCTTCTAATGTAAGACATAAATGGGTGCTCACTACAACTAACTACTTCACAAGGTAGGTGGAAGAAATTACCTTGAAAAAATCTAGTGAAAAAGTACTATTGGACTTCTATGACAACATCATGACTCAATTTTGTGTCCTAGCTACTATAATTTCAAATAATGCCTTAATAATTGTCAGAATGAGGATAAGTGAATGGGAAATTAATTTAGGTATCTACCTCAACACATCCTTCAACTACTACCCCCAAGGCTATGGACTATCAAAGTCCACAAACAAAAACATTCTAAGGATTATCAAGTGAACTATGGAGGAAAATAAAATAACATGGCATACAAAGCTAAGCAAACCTTATGGGTTAAAAAAGTGATTCTCAAAGCTACCATTTGAAATTATCCATATGTCCTTGTATATGGAAGGGAAGCCAAATTTCCCATTTCTCTTGAACTACCTACATTGGAGTTATCCCATAAACTTGATTTGATGGAAAGTGAGTATATAAGCATAAGGATGATAGACCTCATGGAGCATAAAGAAACTAGGGATCTTGAAATGAAGACATTAGAGTCACATCAAGCTCAAGTCAATAAAACCTTTGAAAAGATATCTAAAATAATGAAATTAAAGGAAGGGGACATATTACTCAAATGGTACTCAAATAAGGCTAAGCCAGGAAACCATACCAAGTTTTATAGTTTGTGGAGTGGTCTATATTTGATCCATGGATGCAAATAACATTATGTTTTTTAGCTTGCCCAACTACATGGAATGATATTACCCATCCCAGTCAATGATATTCACTTAAAGCCTTGTTATTATAATATTTTATACTTGTTATATGATATTATAATATATTAGAGTAGTTTTATATGCTTTCCTCTACATTCCTTGAGAACATTTCGTTTTAGTTGCATTTTTCCCTTCAATAAGTGTGTATGGCATAGTTGTTTGTCTTGATATATCGTTTCCTTTTGCTTCAAGAGGAAGTTTTAGAAAGGGTCATCCCTAATTTAATATCACATCAATTGAGATAAAATACTATGAATCCATGTACCCAATGAATCAATTTAAGGCCATTAAGTATTTGAATAATATGTATGCAACCCTAGGATGTCACAAAAAATGTTGGCCAATTTTAGCCCACATACAAAAATTTGACTAGATGGATCAATTTCTAGAGGTCTTGGTAGGGAGCGATCAACTAGTCATAGTTCCTAGTTGATAAGGATATCAAATGTCACTTTTAAAGCTTTTGAAACACTTTAAAAATGCTTAAAGTGTATTTTATTGATCTTTGAGAAGCAAGTCTTGAAACAAGCATAGAGTTGCAAAGTAAAGAAGACTAATAGGTTTTCATGGTGTTTCAACAATTCAAGAGCATGAATCAAGTTATAAAAAGTCTTATAAATTCATTTGAGTCTTCTAAAGGGAGAATAGCTTCTTGCATAAGTCCAAAAGAACCATATCATCATGAGAACATCATGTATAAATGGACTAGTTAGCTTGATTTTCCATTTAATTAGTATTCTTAGAAAGCCTCTCAGGGATAAAATACCACATGGACATAAATTTATTCATGCCTAGATCATCATTTAAAAATTTAAAAACTTTATGAATTATTTATCTCAAGTTATAAAGCTTCAAAGTTAGACTTATATAATGAGACATTCACAAGGATGTCAAGTTGAAGATACAATAATTAACCATTTGGATTTAAAAATCCTCTAACATTTGCATAGATGTCAAATATGGGCCTCACAAAATATCCATTTGATTTTAAATGAGAAATATCAATGGTTGGTGTTCAATCGTACTAAAGATCCAATGGTGAGTGGGTGAGGAGAGTGTTAGTGGGTCCCAAAAATATAATTGTGAGCATTTTATCATATAATCAAGATTAACAGTGAACATCAAGTCAAAGAGTTAGTGTAAGAAAGAAGCTAAAAAATTGCAAGATCTCTGGTGTCTTGGTAGAGATCCAGTAGTACACATCAACTAATGAATCTAGTGGGCCAAAATATATCTATGGTGTATATGTGATCACACTAAGTAGATCAATGGTGAGAAATTAGTTAATAGGTTATCAAATCTTAGGAAAAAATAACTAGCTTCCAAATGTCTCAACTACATTCAACTAGCAAAATATCTTAGGCTTATGTTCATTTGTATAGAGAAAGATCAATGGTGTGTGACCAAGAAGATCCAAAGGTGCTCATATAATACAAATCATAGATTGATGAACACTATTAAGATTTGATTATTAAGTGGATTTAAGATTAATGACACATGTTCACTAAATATGTCAAGATTGATGGTCAATATTAAAGGTCAAAAGACAAGATATTTGAAAGGGAGAATAATTATGACCTAGGTCAAAATAGTGGAAAATCCTATAAGGATCATCTCATCACCATTAGAGATAGATCAAATGTCATAATCAGATATAATTATATAGTTATGGGTTATCAAAAATAATGTTTTGATGCCATGAACCTTTGGTTCAAATATTTATAACACATAGGGTCCATCCTTTAGGGTTGTAGTATTATTTTATGATCATGATCTTTGCTCTAAAAATAAGACCTATGCATATGATGATTTATTAGATTTCATAGGATCAAAAGGTAGGATAGGTCTATTTTAGACCTAATATAAATCAAGAAGGAATCTATGTGACCTATACTCTTTGCATCGATATATAGCTATAAGAAAACAAATAAATGAGATTGGTTTTCAATATATAATAGACCTATGATTAGATATTGAGTAGGCACAAATATGAATTGTTATTTAGAGGTGTCTCATCATCTAGTATGTTCCTATATCTAAAAAACAATCACTAAGAGTATACTTAGGCATGGATCTATCAAACACATGGATATAAGGACCTTTCCCTCATAATGAAGCAAGTGAAGATGGGAAAGGAATTCATGGAATAAATTGGGGGATTGGGGGAAGCACTTGGAGCACTAAATTTTTTTAAATACCATGGAGATATCTTATTTAATATACTTATTCATGATTCATCATGTAAAATAAAACCTTATCTTATAGTGGATCTCTTAGCCAATGAGAAGAACTTGGAGACTAGTTGGAGTAAATGTAGGTTAACTTGTTGATGATGGATTAGTCTTGATTCAACAAAAAATATGGTGTAACATTCACTAAAAGGTGTTATATCATTTATTTTTATTCACTAACATTACATCACTCTTTCCCTCCCCTTTTCTCTATATCTCCCATTCTTTCCCATTTTGAAAGGCTCTTTCTCAAATTTTAAACGGGGACACTCTCTCACTTTCGATAGGAATTTTTTCTCAATTCTGTAAGAGTAGAGACTCTAATTTTATAATGATAGACCCTATCAAAAACTTTTATGAAATAACTATTGAATTTTATAAATACATTCTTTTCATATCTCTTACTTTTGGAACTATGTTTAGTAAGCTTGTATATGATGGTATTGTGAAGGAGAATCTTCCATGCCCATTGTCCTTATTTCTTAACTATTTTAGAGTGTTTTCTAGTTGATTTTAGTTCTACATTCATGTTATTTTCACCATCGGTGTAATATATTAGGGAGTCTTATATTTCCTCTTTGTTTTCATCAATTACTTCATTAACCTAGTGTATGAAATACTTATGCAATTAGATAGATTTTGAGATTATGTAAGCTAGTACTATCTCATGTTTATTTAATGCATATTTCATGCTTGTGTGAGTTATCAATTAATTTGGTGCATCACCCTAATATATTTATTAAGATATATATTTTCTCTTTCTCACCCTTTTCTTTGTACAAATATTAGTATAGGTGATCCATCAAGAGGAATATTTCCTTCTCTAAAGGTTCAACCCCACCATAGGTGACCCATAGCTTGGGGTTGTTCCCATAGTGTAGATCAATTAGAAAGGGCCTACAGAACCCTATGTAATGGTGAAAATTGATGCTACAATAGGATAATGTGGAAATATTGACTTTTCTTGTTAGGAAGTAATATATCACTAACACTAGTCATCAAAACCATGACCTCTTTATCAATAAGAGCTATTGGTGAAGGATTTATAGGATCTAGGTCATTATGATTAATATTAGTGTATGTCTCAATCAATATATGCTATCCTTCCAATATTACATGGGAATCCCTTAGTAGCTAATTAAATCATCCAATACATCCTGATACTATGCTAGAGATGTCTAGAAGAGTCTTTATCCTCACATCAGAAACTTGAGGATACACTAAGTATCTTCAAGTGTGACAGTCACCTCTCTAGTAGGTAGATGTAAATTTGAGGTCTCAATATATTAGTGATCTACTAATAATCTCAAATAAGTTCAATTTACATGAATGGATAACATCTATTCCACATCATGAAAATCTAAGGCTTGTTAAAATATGACCATCCCCACCATCAAGATTTATAAAATGCACAAGTAGTGATAACTTCACTCCTAACAAGTCAAAATAACAAGTTTCTCTTCTTATAATAGATAGGTTATCATCAACCTAACTCCATGCTCCTACTTAAGCCTATACCTAGCCAACTAAGCATACTTACCCCTCTCTCCTAGACGTTACACCCCTATTGGGCCTCTAAATTAGATGTTTTTTGCTTCAAAAGTGAAGTCATCATTTGATCAGAAAATAAAGTCACCATTTAAAAAAATGAAGAAGTTAATATTTTCCCAAAAGGAAAACTTGTAGTTTCACTGATTTTGCATCCTTTTAGAGGAAATTGTCATTTTCATTTTTAGTGAATCTTCTATTTTTTGGGAACAATGACTTTGTACAAAATCATCAATTTCCTTGGTGAAGCTATCATTTTTACTAAAATACAAATGATGTATTAATTATTTTATTACCTAATCCTACCATTAAATGCATCAAAAATGACATTAATAATAAATTTGGAATTACTTATCGATGGTCCATCATGTGGTGGTAAGATGTGCTCCCTCACTCAATTAGAGACATGATGTCGGGCTCCTCCATGTGCCATTTATCTCAACTAGTCTACACATAAAATTAGAGCTCAATTCTCAAATAGGATAGGGTGAAAATGAATTGTTTTTCACCCTAGGGATCAATATATAGCTTGAAATTTGAATTTTTAGCCCCCAAAGCCTAAAGTCCATTCTGCTCACTCTAAGAGGTGTATTTTTTGCCTTTGTGTTCCATTTTGCATTTCATTTGATCCTACATCACTTATTTTTTGACCATGTTGTCACTATATCATTTTTTTGGATTATTTTAAGACCCATTTAAAAACATTATTTTCATCTTATACCATGTGTTTGTGTGAACATGCATCTTCATACTCACACTTAGGATAGAAACATGTTTTTATTCTTTGCCATCTCATTGTAAATCTATTTTATGAGTTTTTTGCATTAGTTCCCCTTCCCAATTTGCCTAAATGTGACAAATTATTTATCTATTGATAAATAATCGATTCTTCCTTTCTATGGAAAATGAATTGTAAATCACATGCTTGAAATGTGTGAATGATTATAACTACCTTTGGGAAAATCAATCTTTTTTGAACAATTTAATGATTAAAACTACCTTTATAAAAATAATTATTTTTCAATCAAATTAATTATTATAACCACCTTTGGGAAAATCATTATTTTTCCATTATGCATGTCATACTAGGGCACACACCTATGCCACTTATTATAACCTCTTTTGGTAAAATTAGTGTCTCATGTTCTTTTATTGATTATAATCATTATTTTTGGCATCCTATGCTAATGATTATAGCCACCTTTGGGAAAATCATTATTTTTCCACTTTTCTTATCACATTGGGGCACACACATATGCGACTTATTATAGCTTCTTTTGGGCAAGTCAGTGTCTCATGTTCTTTTCTTGATTATAATTGCCTTTGGGTAAATTAGTGTTAATCCCACTACCATACTAGGGTAAATGCATATGACACTGATTATAAACACCTTTGTGAAAATAAATTTATCTAACCTAACATTACTAATTATAGCTACCTTTGGCCAACTTAGTAAATCCACCCTCATTTTGACTAGATCGTGTTGTTTTCTTCATTTTGAGGGAACATCTAATGATTCTATTTTGTTGCCCACTCAATTGAGGGGGAATCAATGGCTAATTGGACTCCATTTGGAGCATGAATATTTCATCTTAATTTATTTTTCATTATTTTAAAATATTTTACAATGCATGTGTCCCTTAACACTTTCTCAAATAGGGGTAAACTATAAACACTTAATTTTAGGCACTTTCATGCTTAAATCAAGATTTAGATCATTTTCTATAAAATAATGTAATTTAAGCCTATAAATCACTTAAATTCCTAAATTCATCCAAATTATTTATTAAATTACTCAAAAACATGGAAAATCTTGTGTATTTGGGGTGTTACCCTGTATGCACCAATAACCTAGTTCAGTTTCAACCCTAGTCAAATCATGAACTGGTAATTTGACATTATTGGTCTATCAAGATATTAATTAAAAATATTTAAAATAATTTACAAAGGTCAAAAATAAATGATAAAGATTAATTTAAAATAAAATATCAATTAACATGCCTAAGTAAAAATTCTAAGTTGAATTAGTGAATTTCAGTTATCAAAAAATTATTTTTATCCAAATATGAAGTCAAGGTCAAAAGATCTAATAAATTAATTTATTAATTATTAATATTACATAAAAGTGATTCAAAACCTCAAAAATATATAAAGTGAGTTTTCATGGATCATAAATATCTAAAAATGAGTTTTCAAGACTTCTTTAGTGCTTTGACCCAACCCTAGGTTACCTGCCTCAACCTATATTATTTTAGACTCAATAGAAGTTAGAATTTAACCTAACCTCCTTAGGGTTAGAATTAGTTATAATAACTATAAATACAATTGATTTCACTCTATATAATAAATATTTTGTGTGTAAGATTATTCTATAGGAATAATGTCAATAATCCACCAAAGTAATTTTATAATGCCCATTTAATACCAAGCTTCACACCAAGCTAAACCAAGCCTGGTAAAACCACAAGTGGCCATGGAGAAATTATACCAACAAGGATAAGCATTTATATAAGTATTTAATTCCATATACTGAGCATGATAATCTAATAGGCCAATAATTGGTCATCAATTTTGACAAGGGAAGTAAATTTCTTGTTTGCTTTTATCTCTATTTTGTGGTCATGTTCATTATGTTATGCTTCCCCTAGTTCTTAGGCAAGAGTGTTTATATTCACTATGTTTTTATACATTATTTTTTATATATTCACTGAAAAGGAACTAATAAACATTTTTTTTCTCTTTGGAATCCTAAGATATAATTACTTAACGGTAAACCTTTTATAAAAAGTGGTTCTATATCTAATTAACTAGGTAAAATTGTTGTAATGAAAAAAGAGTATTAGTTTGTTATAATGTCAGTGGATTAACATGATATTCACCTTTGGAACTATTATTCCTCAAATATTTATTTTTGATAACTAATAATAAAGTTTCTTGAGGGGTTCCTTAGAGGAATCTTATGGTTTCATGCCCTAACATTGGACTAAAACATTGGTGATGGTGTGGCTATGGAATGAGTATATATGTTTATTAAAAATAACATCTAGTTCAAGAATAATTAAGATATTTCATCTAAATCAAGAAATTTAATATAAACATGAAGGATTTTATTGATTACCATATTTAAAAATGAAACATGGAAGATAAGATGAATCTTTGAAGATGGAGATTGGTCTAATTCATACTTGACATTCTTAATTTTCTATAAAACCTAGTATGATCCATAATATGTAGGAGTTAACTTTTGGATGCCTTTGAGATTAAAATAAGTTTGTTTATATTGTTATAGGCATATAAAAACCATGTCCCATATGTTTAATTAATTATCTAATCACTTTTTATAAGCTTATTACATCTTATGTCTATGAGCCTATAGGAAGTTATCTTTTAGAGTTTGAAGTAGAGTTTATCATTAGCTTAAATTAAAGTTTATTTACTAAAATTTGGGGCTTATTGGAAGTGAGGATGTTATAGAAAGTGGTGGTTGTAAATACATGGATTCATGTTGTTAGAGGTGTGGTAATAATTTTTGTACTACCATTTCATAAGAGGTATCCATTTAGACTAGTGATTCTGCTACTATAAAATAAAATAATGTAGATAATTCTCTATACACTTGTTAATAGTATTTGTTTACCATAAATATATAAATGGTATGATAAAATAACTTTTATTTTTCAGAATTTTAGTTTAAACTATTATTGTGATAATTTATTATTTAAGGTTTTATCACCATTACAAATATTAGTTATGGGCATACCATGGATGTAAAAAAATTTGGTCCATGTAGACTTGTCCCACAACTAATTCTTTGTAGATATGGGCCATTTTTTAAAATGGTAATATTTGGATATATGATACTCCATTACAAAGATCATTTTTTCACCTAAATTTGGAAATCATATCCATTAATATATTATTCCATTTAGCGTTATGGATTTTTAATGGTTAAAGTGTGTCTAGTATACATATAATATGTCCCCTGTGATTATATCATGTATCACATTTTTTCATAAAAAATTTAATATATTATTTCATCACATCTGAAAATAAGGTTATTTTGAATCCTATATATTTATTTAAGATGGAATAATTATTCTCGATGTTGAAACATGTATTTCCTAAAAAAACCTATCCCAAAGAGCCAAATTTTTAGCAAGCACAATCCACCTCTAATAACATAAGAAATGACCATTCTTAGAGTATCCTACTTTAGTTTTGATGTTTCAGTGAGTTAATGAATTTGTTGTTGAAACTACACATATTTTTACCATTATTGTTGGACATGTTTTATTAAATATAAGGTAGGTAAGGACAAAGAACATAAATCCCCTTGGTATTTAAATTTTTGGGATGGGGCATCATCAACTAAATTTTACTTTCCATTTTTTATATAAATCTCATAATAATATCCCTTGAGTTTGGTAACCCATTTGCATTTCCTTGGAAATGAATAATGTGTTCTTATAATTACTTTAGGTTGTGATGATATCTCTTAGTGACAAAATGTTACTATAAGAGATATGGCCACTAGGGAGTTATGGCATAAAGAATGGATAACATTTCCTTTCATATGTGGAATTGGATATATTTTTACTACCAAATCTTTGATAAATACCAAAGGTCATAATTTTCACATCAATATTGCTCTAATTTTGATCTTTAAAGCATCACTTTAAATGATGAATGGTTTGGATAAATTAGTCATGGATAACACTAGTGTGGCACACATGGTATATTTAATGTTTTAAAATGAACTTTATGATAGTATAGACTAGGAAAAATAATTATTCCATAACTTGATAATGAAAGGATAAACAATTTACCATAGTCTTTGATAAATTTTCAATAATACCCAGCGAGACTTAAAAATACCCAAATAATTTTAAGGGTCTTAGGTTTTGGCTAATTTTTGATGTTCTCAATATTATTTATATCCACTTTAACCCATATAATATGAAGAAATAACCAATGTATTCCACCTATGTATTATCAAAGGATAACTTGGTGTGTTTTGCATATAATAGATTGTTGGCTAGGATTTATAGGGTCTAGTCCATGTTTAGTAGATGTATCCCCATGTTTTTTTATATATGTTTTACCTTAATTTTAATAATGAACCTAAATAGGATAAAACATAGGATAATTCAATTTTTTTAATATATATAAATAAAACAAAAATCTTAATGATATAGGTTGGTACTTTTAATATATTTCAATTTATTATAAATGAAAACAACTAATATGATTAATATACTTAGTTTTTTTGTTTGTGTAGTTATAATACTATGTTCAAGTTTAAAAATATGGTAGGGAAAGGATAAGAAGTCACTCAGATAAATAAATTAGGTATTTGGGTCTATTTGGAGAAATCTAGAAGAAATTCAACACCTTCATCTGATGCAAGCATAAACCTTGACAGACTCATCTTAATGAACTATGCTCATTATTTTGAAAATGTTGTTATGCATGATTTTAAACCATATTAACTCAATTTGAAACCATGGATCCAATTTTGAAACTATTTATATGTGAAAATGGGAGAGTGATTGGATGAGCTAACCCTAACCACTACAAGATATATTGCTAAGAATTACATATATATCTAATACTATGAGTGAAATCAAACTGAATATAGTTTTTCCCCTTAAGTGCATGCTTGAAATAATGATCAATTATTATGAATAAATATTATTTTATATATTTTATCACTTACTAATGGATAAAATGACTTGGCTTAGGTGTTTAAAACTTTGATAGGGTCTTCCCCTTATGATTGATTTCTAATTTTTGAAGTTTAGGGCTGTCACTCTTAATGTGAAAATTATAGAATGATATTTATTATTAATTTAATGAAAGTTATAGATAGGAAATAATCATAGGCTTTGTTGAGGTTAACATGCCCTATTTACTTAAAATGGGGACCCTATGAAAATTTTGGGTCATTCACCCTAGGATATACCTTACCATTAGATCCACATGATTAAAACCCATTTTTATGACTTTAATGATTTAAAGTCATGTTATTACATGACAAATATTAATAAGGTATTATTAAAAATGTTTCATTAATGTTGAGTTCATTGAATTCTATAAGGATCTAAAATGTTTAAAAGTACTCTTCTAAGGGTTTACGATTCAAATACCCAAGGTATGATACAACCCAATCAAAGTGGGTTAATTAAGGTTTTTGAATCATGGTATTAATATAGATATGCCAAATTTTATATTTGATATGATGACATACCTTGACTTTAAGTTTTAGACTAGGGTTTGAGTCATATTCCATACTCAATGTTTATGAATTAAAACTCATCTCTTCTCTTTCATCTCATAGTTTGCTAACTTTCACATTTTTCATTTATTTAAGAAACTAAAGCCAACTTAGCCTCAATAAACATGTGATAGTGTCACATGCATTGATCACTTAGTAACATGAATTTCTAAGCTTAATCATGCATCTTTTATCTTATGAAAAGTCTAGCAACCCAGTGACCCAATTATAGCATGCCATATGGCACTTAGTCATGAAATTTTGAGTTCAATAAATTTTTTAAAAGCCTCAGATCCAATGATTCAATAGGAGTATACAACTTGTCAGTTAAACATGATGTTTGAGTTCACAAAGAAGATACAAATCAATTACAACATGCCATATGCTATTCATTAATGGCCCTCTAAGGATCCTATTGTCTTCTAAAAGTCACATGACATAATAAAATAACGAGATTTTTCCTCTTATAACTCATTTAAAACATATCAATTTTAATCAGGGATCACAACTCAATCAGAGTATGACATGTGGTACCTAGTCATGGCCTTTTAAGGCCTTGATTAATTTCCAAATCTCCTAACCTAATAACCTAATAGTAGCATGCCACTTTCCTCTCAGTAGTATCCCCACACTCCTCATATTAAAGGTGAAATGATAAATTTCAATAATACTATGATTGTATGATAGGATGACACTTGGTATTTAGTTGTTCAATCTAGAATAGTAAAATATGACATGGAAGCCACTTGACAGTTGGGAGGTATGGGATAAAGACATGTGGATCCATATCTCATGGTGTTATTACAATCAAAGGAAATAAGGAAACCTAGAGAAGATTGATCCAATAAAAGGATGACACCTAGAATAATATCATGCAATCCACCTAGATAGCCCAATATTCAAAATAAAATACTAAAGTGCATGAAAAATCACCAAGTGTTGAGCACTTGTCAAGTATGACACATAGGTAGCACATAACTATCCATAAAGTGTTGGTTATAGGTTTGAATTAAATGTTTATGGTGATTATTTCCATGGTTATAAATCCAATTAACTTCAATTAAAAATTAAAACCTATGATAATAAGCCACGTAGACATGGAGAAGATAGTGATTGGTTGATTCCTCAAAATAGATTTTCAAAGCCCTTAGAATAAAATGAAAGATCCACAAGGGATTTAAATTAAATTGAGTTAAATATAATTGTCATTTATGACTTGTATCCTTTATTTTAAATTCAAAAATTTATATTTTAAAGCTTTCAATCTCAAATCATTACATTCACTTTTAGTTATTATCTTCTAAAAACTCTAAAGTATTCTGTGATTGTTTCTAAGGATTTATATGCATTCCTTTGCCATTAAAGTAATATTTATGCTCATTAGTTAGAAAATTGAAACTATGGTTGAATTTGGAACATATAGATCTATCAATAAGGAATAAGTTCCATTCCTCTACTTCTATGTAATAAAAATCATCTTCTCAGAGACCAATTTCGACTTAATTACATTCACCGTAGAAGATAAGCATTATAAAGACTCATTCAACCATGTATAGAGGACTATAGATAGATAAAATGATTAAAATGATTTATAAGATAGGTTAGACATTTTTTCACTCAAATATCTAGGTTTACATAAGGATGCATCTAACCCAGAGGTGCTTCCTTACATAGATTTAATCTACCACATGTTTCTTCAATCTAGGTGTGTTAATAATATGATTAAGTATTTTAGCTTTGGATAATACATTACTTTCATATCTTGGATATCTTTTAGGCTTATTTTTATCTGTCCAAACCAAAGATTCTAAACAATCAGGAAATCATGACCCAATATATTTGAACCCATAGAAATAAAGAAGTTTTGAGAGACTAGGTAGAGAACAAATGGATGTTTGTATGAAAAACCAAAATCATGCATATTCCCATTACCCAATTAAATAAATGTGTAAGAATTGGAATGGATATGATGAATTTGCTACATGGGTTCAAAGACATAGGTTACGTTAATGAGAATTAGGTTCCACTTCTATCTATGATAATAGATGATGCTAAGACTCTCCCTTTAGGAGAAATTATATCTTGAAACTTGACAGCGTAGTTCATAAGGGTCATGGAAAACTAGGGGGATCATTTCTACAAGATGTCATACCTATCAGATACCATCTTCACTACCCATAAGTTTAATTTGGATTCAAAACTAAAGTGGACTATGCCTCACACCTTTTTAAAGGTAAGAGTATATAAATACAAATAAGAAATGAGGGCAATTTCTAAGCACATCTGTCCAATATTGTATAATTCCATCCCTAAGAACCTCATACCTAGACTATTTAGGAAATTAGATTAATAGTAAGCACCATTGGATCCTAATGGTATTAACTAGACTACACAATGATAAGGAAAGTTAGAATTAAAATATCCCCCCTCAGGTTTCCCACCATAATTCTAGACAAGCTAGATGAGCAAGAGTTTGCCTTTCAATTACTCATAGGGGTGGATGTATTATACAAGAATAAGAAGGGAGGATTGCTTCATCCTTAACTATCCATCATTGGCTAGTTCAAAATTGAAAACTAGAACTCAATCATCATTGCCACCAATAAAAGTTCTACCTTTGACTTGGAAAGGGATGCTAAGTATATAAATTTAAATAATTGCATCAAGCATAGGGTATCCCTAAGCATCACTTACCATTATGAACCTAAATATGAAGATAGGTTATACATCAATACAACCAATGACACAAAGGTAAATAATAGATTAAATTTTGATAATATCCCACAAGTTAAGGTCAGGTTAAAACATTTATGTTTCTATGAAGTTTTTAAACCTAAAGATGCTTGGGCAAGATCATCTACATCCACAACTCATGTTACTATTATTGAAGAGGAAATAATAACTAACCCTTAGCTTAGTAAAAGGATTATAGAATCATTATCTCCTAATTTAGACAAGGGGGAAGTTGATACTAAGAAACATATTAAGTAGGATTATATTATGTGAGAAACATCTAGTATCCCATCCTAGGTACAAAGTGTTACTATTGGTGTTCCTAGATTGCACCCTATCTGAGCAAAGGGATTGTTCAGTTCCTCTTTCTCAAACCTAGTCCAACATGGGACTGACCCTAGGGTATGGGTAACCTAAACTTAGGTCAGACCTATGGATAAGGTTTTATTCCTTTTGTATCTATCACCTATACTAGACCTAATACTAACTCTTCCTTGGAAAAGGGATAGAGATTGGCAATGGTTCATAAAAGCATGTAAAAATGAGGTGATGTACCAAATGTTTTGATCCTTATACTTACACAAGACACATTATAAGACGCTTTCAAGACTACAAACATCACTTCATTCATTCTTTGATAAGACTTCACATAATTATTTTACACAAAGGCATGGATTAGCTATTAACCTTGCATGGGAGGGTAATTATCCACTTCTAAACTAATCAACAGACTATATATGCACTTAGAATGACCTATGAGAACTACCAAAACACTACATGAAGGTGATAAAAATTATACAAAGGTAACGAAAGTAGATAGTCACTTCACCACATCAATGAATTCATGAGACACACTTCAATTCAGCCTATAAATGGAGGAATTCATTCCTTATTACATCAAATAAGTGTTACAATAAAAATCATGATAGAGTCTAGTCATGCCAAAGAGAGGCATGTATTTCAAGTCTTAGAATCCATATATATATATACATATATACATACATATATATATATGTACATATATATATATATATACATATATATATACATACATATATATATACATACATACATACATATATATATATATATATATATATATATATATATATATGTATATATGTATATAATATTTACATATATGTATGTATGTATATATATATATATATATATATATATATATATTTATATGTATATGTATATGTATATGTATATGTATATGTATATATATATATATGTATATATATATACATATATACATATACATATATATATATATATATATACATATACATATATATATATATATATACATACATACATATGTGTGTGTGTGTGTGTGTGTGTGTGTGTGTGTGTGTGTGTGTGTGTGTTGAGAGAGGTAGGGAAATATTCCCAAACAAATGGAGAATGAGTCATTATGATCAATATTTTTATTCCTTTAGTGTTGATTATGTTATAAAATATTATCATGCTAAGACTAATTATATAAAATGGCTATAACAACCATATTAGTCATTTTGTAATTTACTTTCAATCTACATATGCTCCTTAAAATTACGAAGGTGGGATAAAATTATTAGCATTCCAATGTCAATGTAATTATAATAGCTTAATCAATCTATGTTGATCTTAACAATGTTGATGTATCCCTACTAGTTCCCCACTAGTTCATCTTTGGCATGCAAGAATGGAGGAAAGTGGTCATAATCATGCTACTAGATTTGGTGATGAACCCATCAAAATTGATGTGTATTCCTCCATGAAATTCATTAGATATATCTACTTTAGTTTAACTTTGTCCATATTTGGATTTGACCTTTGATACTAGCCCTTGATCTTGATTAGACTCCTTGAGATTATGACATTTGTTAGTTTTTCATTAATCCTTAGGATCCTACTATTCATCTATCCACTTCACTTGCTTATGCCATGTGGTGGCCTTACATTCAATCTGAGATTCCTTGATCCTATACCATTAATATTATTTTCCATGGCTCAAATGCATACCATTGATCTATCTAATAGTTGTGACACTTGGAAGGGGTTTGTTCATCCTGGAGATCTTTTGACTCTTTTACTCTTCCTCACCATCAATCTACTTGGTATGATTAAACACATACCATTGATCCATTTGGTCCTAATGGCCTTGTTATTTTATACTCACCACTAGATCTCTACTCAGGTGCCTAATATTTTGACACTTATCATTTACACATTATTGTTGACCTTTTGATTTGATGTTCACCATTTATCTTTGATACATGATCAAACATTCATCATTAGATCTTTAGGACCCAATGACACTATAGATTACCCACTCACCATTGGATCTAATATTAGCTCCCTATATTTAGACACTTGTTAGCTTCACATTTAGTCTTGGGAAATTTGAACTTAAATGGATATTTGTCGTAGCTTTAGCTTGACATCCACATGAATGTCTCACTCTAATTGCTTAACTTTGAGGACTTATTTCTGAAGATAGAAATTATACCAAGGAACCAAAATTATAGAACATGTTTTAGGCATGAATTAATTCATGTCCATGTGATCTTTTGGATATATGAGGCTTTCTAGACATATTTATAAATTGTACAAGCAAACTAGTTTTTTTTTTGATGTGCTTGTGATGGTCTGGCTCCTTAAAATCACTAAGTTCACACTCTAAGATTTTTTAAAGTGTTTCAAAAGATTTAAAATGATATGTGATCTCTTGAAGTTCATATTCTCTTTATGATATTGAATCACTCTTCAGTTAGGACCTTACTTAGCTTTTTATTCTAGATGGGGTACATGTAGGGCAAAATTGGCCAATAGTTACCTCAGTGAAGGTAAGACCTTTAATAGAAATAATAACACCATCTATTATAACACCAATAAATTTAGTGAGAGAGTTACCTCCCCTACTTCCTATAAAAGAGGAAGTAGGTACTTCTAACCAAGATTGTGTTTATTTACGTCCATAATTTTTATATAGCCAACCCTTTGGTATATTCTATGAGCCCCAAACACCAAATCATATGAACCTCTTTCCCTATAAGCCCCTCACTAGACCTATGATTAGGATTGTGACCATGCCCCTACCCACTATCAACCCTTTTATTGTCTCATTCACTTATCAGGTATCTATTATGGCCAATTTACCTCACAATTACCTAATCTTATGCCTAAGATAGGTCCCAAACCACTAAAAAAAAGGCCCACTTTTTTCATCCCCAAACATCCTTTGTTACAAACTAGTGGTTTAGCTAGCACTAATTCTCCTTCATGTTCAAGAATGATACTTCCCACTTCATCCCCCAACTCCACATTTATCCTAGTCACCTCAATAGTTGCTTCCTTAAAAACTACCTTCCAAGGAATTATACCAGCTCAATAGTTACCATCATCCATTGAGATTTAGAATGGTTCTTCAAATAAATCCTAGATAAAATAAATGTATTTAGATATAATGGAGAACATAGATTTGGTCATAGTGGACCCTCCATAGGTTTCACTAGAATTTGAAAAGAATTTAAAGGCAATGAAGACACTGACCAAGAGGAAGGTCACTCATCCAGATCATACAATTATGTATGAGTCTAAAAATACCCTATTTGAGTTGACTAAGAATCAGAGGGACATGCTTGGCTAACAATAATAGTATAAAGAGGACCCTCTCTTAGATCTAAAGGCATATGGTGATGTAGCTTCAAAATTAGTAAAAGGAATGTAGTAGAGAGCAACTGATTTAGATTAATAGCACAAAGACACATTTCCAAAGGAGAATATAACCAAGGTGTAATGGGTTGTGGAGGTAAAGCCTAATATAGTAAATAATTTATCCAAATACAAAGTAAAGTGGGATTATGTCTAAAATATAATTATAAAGGTAGAAGGTGCATATTAGATGTATGACAACAAGATAATCAATATGATAAATTTGATTAGGATTAAAAGGTTTGAATACTTAAAATTTATCCCATTAGAGGACTTGATCATTAATCAATCTTATATCATTTGAAGAAATAAATATTTGAACCAGTGGATTGATGAAATGAGATCCCTGGGCTAGTCTCTCACCTAATAGGGTGGCAGAGTCATAACTCTGCTTAAAGAGGTTGAGATCATGCACCTTGATAATAAGGATGGTTACACTATTATTAAGGATGATTTTAGAGCCCAATTGAAAAATTTTATTGTCAATTTCAAAAAATAGGGCATGGTCAGAGGAGTAACCTTTGGGCAGGAAATGGTAGACTTGATAGCATCTGCCAATCAAAGAGTATAAAAGGTAATGTCTATCAATGAGACTATAAGACCTATCTTGATAAATCATGATGAAATGATAGGTATTACCATCAAATTGATGAAATAACCTATTATTAATTTTAAATTTATTGACAAGGATTACAAGATATGATATTAAATATGGAGAGGGTAGATAGAAGCTGAGAAAAAATCAAGTAGCAAGTCATAGATGGTCACCACATGAGCTTCTTCTTCTTTAGCCCCTCTTGGAATATATTATTCTTTGGCCATACTATGAATCACTTGTTCTTAAACTAATATGGGTTTACTTTAATCTTCTTCTACACTAGTAGCTTCATCATCATCTATAGTATCAAGATCCTAGCCTCTTACCTCAGGATCAAGATAGCCAATTGTCTATATTTTTTTAATGAACGTAATGTTTTAGTTCACCTCAATATATTGTTAAATATTCCCCTATTTGAATAGGGAATATTATTTATTTTTTAAGACATGAGGGATTTTATCCATTAATATATGTCATGTATTTGGTTCTCTTACAACCAATGTAACCATCTTAGGCATGAAAAAGGCCTATGTATAGGGGTCTTCCCACTCATTTATACGTTGGAATAGCTTTTTGGTGAAATTAAGGAAAAGAGAGAGAATAATTATTGAATTTTTTTCATTGTTTGATTATTTTCATATTTTCTTATTTATGAAACTTTTTTGACACATAATTTCATTTTTCAAATGGTTAGATCTGATAGTAGTGTTTTGAATGCATCTTCCTAGTTTGTGCTTTCAGCTATTCAAACAAAAAAAAATATTTATTCTCTATTTTCCTTCTAATTCTAAAAATTAATGTGCTTAAGTAAATTACTTTTAAATAATTTTTTTAAACCATACCTTTTAGATATATGCATTTTATTTACCTAGAATCATCACTGAATTCATGGTATTTTAAGTCTAGCACTAAGATATCATGAATGTTAGTTTTATTTTCACTATAATTAGAAATAACTAAAGGAGATATGTTGGTCTTTTTTGTTTTAATGCAAACCATCTTTTTTGGTCTACCCTTCTTCCCCTTATGAATTTTTTAAAACATGAATCACTTTATATTAATGCTCATTATAAATATCCACCTTTTTATTTAAATTTTAGGCATAAATTGGAAAAGTTCAAAGATTTTACATCATAACAACACATAAATTTTAGATATATTGTGTCACTATTGAATTATTTATATCCCTACACCAGGTTCTACTTGTAGACTAAAGGTGGTAACAACATAATCATTCCAAAAAAACTAAAATAAGCAAGGAGGGACTTTGTTTGTTTTAAGTAAAATTATATTTTATTTCATTTGAAATAAATCATTATTTCATTAAATACACAAATGTTAGGATAAACACTATGTTTTGATTTCATCTAATGTTAGATCTTTACAAACTTTGAAAGATCTATATGAAATGTATTTATTCCAAATGATCCTTGAAATATTGGCTCAAGTCTACAAATATTCTAACATTACCCCTCTAATCCATTTAAATTTAATCTAAATTAATTAAGGATAAGCATGTTTGTTAATTCTTTGTGTAGATTAGGCTCTATTTCATCTATATTTGTAAAAGTTTTCATGATTTGACTAAGAACTTTAGATCTCGAGAAATTAAGCATAAAAAATAGTGTCTAGTTGATTTGTTCATGAAAGATCACTAAGCAAAGGTTTTAGAGGTATAAATTGAGTAAATTAAATGTAGAATTAAGACATTATTTAAAGAAATTATCTATGAAGAAATTTGATAAGCTTAATACACTAAAGGTTTCTTGAAATATCTTATCTAACATTGATTTTTATAAGCTAGACTAAGTTTCTGAGAAGAGTTTGTGTAGGATTTGAAACTTTAAAGGATATATATCAACAAAGGTAAAATAAAATCACTATGCTTGATTATGGATTTTATACAGGGTTATTTTATGCTAATTTGGCCAATATTTACCTATTTTATTAATGTTTTATGAAACTTTATAGTATTATGAATGTCTAACATAGCTCCTTTACATAGCGTCTTATAGTTTCCTAGGATTTAGATTAGATATCACTCTGAAACTAGAGTTCCGTTTAGATTTTTAGAAACCCATCATAAAGCTAGAGACAATAAAGGAAGATGTAGGAACTCTAAATCCCACCCTACCTCTCTAATAAGCCAACATCCACATCCTCTATTTTACATCTAGCCAATCATGGCATGTTTAGGAGGATAATTTGTAAATGTGCCCAACCCTATGCATGTTTCACCTAGGAACCCTTTAAATTACCTCCCCTTCTTCAATCCATCTAGGGGTATAATTATCGAAGAGCATATCAGGTCATTTAAGGTAGATATCAGGATTTTGAATGTCATCCATGAAGATGTAACCTATAGACTCTTCTCATTTACCTTTAAGGAGGTAGTTTTTTTGATAATTTTTATCATTAATATCATTGATGTCAGTGTACAAGTCAGAGAGAGAATTAGAAGGTAACCTAATGTCTCTTCTATTGAAAGAGAATTTGAAGGAAAAATAATCATTATTATGATGGTTATTGTTAAGGTTGTTATAGTGGTGTGATAATGATATATAATTAATGTTCTTATTTATCATTGAGGTAAGCATGTTCAAGTACTATTCCTTGAGTATAAGGTGTTTTGAGAAACCTAATAATAATATGCATAGTCATATCATGAGCATGAGCATGAGCATGATGAGCATGAAGAGGTATGTGTATATGTATGATATTATTTGATAATCATGTAAGGTATGTGAGTAAGTTATGATAGCATTAATAAGTCTTTCAAGGTTAGTTGTTAAGTCTCAAGTGCTTGAGAAGCCTAGTCATGAAACTAGTCATAACATGAAGGAATCTTGTGAAAAGGTATGAGCTTGGTGTCTTGGTGAAATGAGTGAACATATGAATTATTGGATGTATAAGGTTACTTGAGCATGTATATAAGACATTTTATCACTCATGTGAGTCTCAAGGTAAGCCTATAAGGGTAGGACCTATAGACATAGTATGCAACTAGACCTCTTTTAGACCTAGCTTAACTTAATGAGGCATCATGGTCTATTGTAAAGGCATATGAAGGATGTTTTAAATTTTTATGCATGTTATATGTTGTGTGATAATATAATTTATGTGGATAGTACATGGAAATAGTCATGAAGGTCAATTTCAAGGCCTAATATGATTTACAGGTCAAGGTCTAGAGAGCAAAGAGAGAGATGGTGGCCAAATGAGGTATGATATTTAGATTCCAAGATAAAAATGATAATGTATTAATTTTTATTAGTGTGATAGATTATTATAGGTGTGTTTACCAAGTTTGAGGTCATGGTTTGTAAGATAAGGCATGAAAAGTGGTTTTGAGGTCTCTTGTGTGCATAGAATGAAGGGTTCTCAACCTAAGAAGGACTTTTAGGTGTTTATTAGAATGTTTAACATCTACATGGGAACATAATCCATTTATGTTAAATGGTGAAGGGTCATAGATTAAATTTATTAGCATTAGTTTCTAGAATAAGTGGCTAATATTTATGAATGATTGTTAATAGTCGAAGATGGTTTAAAACATCAAAGAACCCTAATATTGACCCAATATTAAATATTTTTTTATAAAGTGATAAAAATTTATTGGTATGGAAATATTAGTTATTTTAGGCTGTATTTAACTCTCCCAAGCACCTCCAAGTGTAATTGGTTTATTAGGTGTGTGAGTAAACCCTACATGAAAGTGTTAATTTCTTAGAGATTTATCATAGTATTAAGAGTTGACCAAGTCAAAATATGTAAATAATTATATGGAAAAGTTTATGACTTGTATTTTGTGTGAATTTTTGTTTATAGATAGGTTATATCCCATAGGTGTGCTAAATAAGTCATCCAAGGCAATATGTTGCTAACAAGCCTAATGGTGAAAATAGTGAAAAACCCAAACATTAGTGAGAAGATATTTCAGGATGTTTTATCATATAATAGGGATGGAAAAAATTGTATGGAGATATTTTTAAATACTTATAATTCATGTTAATTTTTGATATAAGTTTTGGATGTTAGTGGATGTGATGAAAATATTGCTCATAAATTGACTTGTCTGGCTTAATGAGGTCTATGTATAATGAGGTCATGAGATTAGTCTACAAGACAAATATTTATATTTTAAAATATTATAATTATATCTAAAAATGGTCTAGTGATCTCATAATATCATCAATATTACTGTGATTATGCTTCAAGCCAAACTTGTAGTTCTGGGTAAGCAAGTTGTAATGATAAGTTTGATACTATATTCCTTGGTTGAAGAATATAATGTACATGGTTTTATAATATAGAACCTATATTTCCTATCCATTATTTGTATAAATTTTGATAGTCAGTAAAATTAGTGGAAATGTGGAAGATAAAATGGCTTGACTAGTTGAGTGAGGTCTATGAGGGAGAGAAGGTCAAATAATTAGTCTGCAAGACCAATAATTGACATTATAGATTATGATATTTTTATTGGATGTTGTTCTAAGAATGTTTTATGATAATTTTAATTAATTATAAGTCATTTATTGTGTTTTTTTAGCTACCATAAGTTCAAGTTTCCATGACTATGTTTTGAAGTAAGTTCGTAGTTCAGAGTGAGATTTTTGGAGAGAAGAGTTTGAACATGTATACCCTAAGTTGAACTATATAATGAATTTTTTTATGACCCTAAGGTCATGAGGTTTTTAATTATTTGATTATTACAATGTTTTTTAATCCAATTGGTGTTTTATCTTTAGTAGTTCAAGGAAAACTTTTTGGATATGCACATGCCTAATTGTGAATAATATAAATGGTGCACTTCAAGTAGTGGATGGATATAAAAAGTGTTATGGATCTTAGATAATATTATCATGGGTGTATTTTACTATAATATGATATTTTACTATCATATAAGGTGTTCCAAGGAAGGAAAAGTGTAACATGTCCTAAAGTAGACCCAATAAGATTAGGTCTCCATGAGACCTAAAGATGAAATAAGGCCTTATTGAGGTGTGTCAAACCTAAAGGGAAAAAAATAATGTTTTATTAATTTTTATGATATGTATTAATATATATTCCATGTCTAACCTAATAGGGTAAGAGTGTTTAGCTGACCAAGAAGGCTATAAACAAGAATATTGTATAAATACAAGGTAGTTTTAGGCTTACTAAAGTGTGAATACTTTAAGCAAATATTGAGTATAAAGAGGTATTATATACCATTATAGGAGTTATAGGATAAGTGATTAATATTTTATATATGTTATGTGTGTGATTATTAATGTCATATGACCTAATCAATCTTGAATAGACCTAATTGATTAAAGATACCTAGAAGGCGGTTTGAGAGGGCTAGGAGTGAAGGAGCTGAAGAGGTGGTTATCATTAGCTAGTTGAGAAATAAGGTTTCCTAAAGGTGATTAAATAAATTAGGTGGTTGAGTTTGTTCTGAATAATCTAAGTGTTTTGTGACTCCTTTCAAGTTGGTGTTTGTTAAAGCCTAGCTGAGTTGGTACTTAGGTAATTTAGGTTGGTGTTCCATGTGAAGTTGGTGCTTCACTAAATTTGGTATTTGTCTTATAGGAATGTAGTCCATTTATTTATATTAGTGGTTTTTATTTTCCTTGATGGTTTCTCACATATTTTATGTGTTCTTATGTTTCATGATTATGTGGATAGGTGTTTATACATGATAGAACTATATGCTTATTTAAATGGTTTATGATTGTTTAAGTGAAATTGATAAGAATATTTTTAAAGACTAATTCAATAACCCACCTCTAAATATTTTTTATTAAAACATTTGGTATCATATTAGGTCCTTTGAATTATGCCTAATATCCTAAATAACATCTTAGAAGTAAGAATCGATAGTCAACAAACTCAAGGTGGTTTATCTACAAACAATGATCCATTATTCAATAGAACCAATTATGAATTTTAGGGCATCATAATGAGGGAATATATAATGTAAATGGGGAATGACATATGGTTTTTATTTATTTATGGATACACCCCACCTCCTACACCACCAACTGATGCAACAAGCAAGAAGGAAAGTGAGATCAATTCCAAGGTAATGAATTCCATTCTATGTGGCCTATCAGAGGCAGAGTTTGTGAAGGTGATACATTGTGAGTTAGTCAAAATGATTTGGGAAAATTTAAGACAATATATGAAGGAGATACCAAGGTGAATATTTCCAAGTTGTAGACCCACCAGAGATAGTTTAAAACTTTGAAGATGAAACCATTACATATTATCTATTGAATGTTGATGAAGTTGACAATATCACTAGAGTATTAGGAGAAGTGAAAGAATATATAGTTACTCAAAAGGTGTTGAGATATTTAACTCATAAGTTTTAATTCAAGGTGGTTGTAGTAAAATAAATTCCAAATTTGGATAAGCTAGAGATAGATGGGCTTCATGGCATCTTGACTACGTATGAGATGAGAACAAATGAAGGAATACCTCCTAAGAAGGAAACAACTTTCAAAGTTGAGAAAAAGTCAAAATATAACAAGGCCAAGGATGAGGAATGTTTAGATGTTGATGATGACCAACTGATAGCCATGTTTATAGGGAAATTAAGGTTTAGCTCATGTAAGTACAGGGGTTAGTTTCCCTTCAAATGTTTGAAATGTGGTAAGATTGGTCACTTTTCATCTAAGTTCCCTAACAAGGATAAGACTAAATAAGATAATAACTCATCTAATGTAAGTGACATAAGTGCATATGATAGTGATGATGGTAGTAATGAACCTAAACATGAAAATAATGAAACCTTATTCATGGCCATAGAATTATATAATGAGGGTTGTTCAAATGTGAAAGGCCTTATGGTTGATGCAGAATCAGATGAAGAAGGAAATGAAGTGAACCTTGAGGCATAATTGGTGAGTGCTATATAAGACTTGAAGATGTGGTAGTCATAAGTTGGTTGAAAAACAAGGTGTCTTGAATGTGATCAAAGTAATCAGATGGCTAAGTTGGTGTTGATTCATCTAAGGGATTGGTGCCTCCTTACAATTTTGTACTTTATAAAGCCTAGTTGAGTTGGTGATTATCTAGTTAGGGTTGGTGCTCTATATAGATTTAGTGTTTGTATTATAGGATTACAGTTCATTTTTAGATATTAGTGACTATTTTTTCCCATTTAGGGTTTCCCACATATGTGATGTTTTCTTATTTTTCATGCTTATGTGGATAGGTGTTTATGCATTCTAGATATATATGCTTATTTAAAAGGTCTAAGATTGTTTAATTTAAATTGATAATAAAGCTTTTGAAGATTGATTCACACCCCCAATAATTTTTCTTGCAATATTGGTTCCTCAATTTGTTATAATATTCCATCATTAGGTAGAACTAGTTTAATAATACCTTCACTACATAATTTAGAAGGGTCATCAACCCTGATATTATCTACCGATAGTTAAAAGTCCTAAATTGAAACACGAAGGAGCCTATAATAAAATTTAATGTCAAATTATAGAAGATTTACAACCTTACCACAACCCCCTATCAGCCTACAGATAACCTAACTCTAGAGATTTATAAAAATGCCCTAGACCCAATAAATATTGTATTTTTATACATGGCCATGAATGTTAATATGTTTCCACTCAAATATGCATAGGATATACATATTAATGATAAAATTCACCCAAAAGGGCATCCTACCTTTTTTATTCCAAATATCAACCCATCTTTAACTTCTTTGAATCTAGTCCCTAATGCAAATTAGAATATACCTGCATTAAATTAGATACCTAGCCTCAACCAATTACCATTAATCCATGTAACTCTTGCTCAAAAACTAGTATTCTTGAATCAATCTAATACTAGGGATCATCCACAAATAATATTCAAGCTCTAGTCCCTATTAATAAGTCTAATACCCAAAATGTTGTCCAAAGCATAGTCTAGAATACCAAACCCAACTCCTCAAAGGGAGACATAGAAGCAATTTAGAGAATGGTCTAAAAATTAGTTACTGACTTTATAAATTTGCAAAGGTAAATGAGAAACATAGGATAAGGGTTCTAATAGAAATTACACATTTTAAAAGTACAATAGACCTCTCAACTAGTCTAATAAAAGTACAATAGACCTTTCAACTAGTCTAATAATAATAACAATTAGCCCACCATCAATAAGATACCTGACATAAATATCTACAAATTAGCCTTGACCAATAGGTGAAGGTTCTATAACAAAAATTGACATAGAGAGATGGAATACATAGAAATTTTCAATTCTTTTGGATTGTTTTGAGGTGAGTTAGAAAGTTATGATGTTGTCATAGACAATTAAGGCAATACTAGCAACTACAAAAATACAAGAACACTAAACAATGGTTCCAAAGTTGTAGAAACAACCCTTATGGTTTAAAATTATGAGTTTGCTAACCAAGAATAGAATGATCCTCAAAAAAACATAGATGAGATCCATATTTTTTAATAGTACCAAAACATCAATTATTCTTTGAGGAATAGAGCCCAAAATGAACCTATGAGAACTTCTAAACTACCCAAAAAAGTTGATACTCTGTTAGATCATAGAACCAATAATGATCTTCCTCCCCCTAAGAGAAGGGATTCTCAGCTAACTATAGAGTTCATATAACTGGATCTAAGGGTCTGTATAACATTGTGGAAGATATGAAGAAGATTAAAGCCAATATCACCTTACATGAGATTTCTCAAATCACTGAGTAATGTGATTTGATACTAAAATAATTAACTCAGAAATTAAAAAAAATTAAATCCAAATTTATGAATGCAAATATGGTAATTTATAAAAGTAAGGCTGAGGATCCTCCATTTTTATTAACTATTAGAATATTTGGCAAGAACTTACACAATTTATTGTTTGATTCTAGATCATCTACTAACATAATGCCTATAGGTATTTTTGAAAAATTGGGATTAAGTCCAATCAAGTCTGACAATATTGTTGTCTAACTAGACAATTCAAAGTTAAAGGTTGTATGGGATTTTTTTAACATTTATATGTAGTTAGCTCATGAACCCTAGATTCAAAATTTCATCAACATTAAATTCATATAAATCCCATAATCATATGGGATGTTATTCAGTATATATTTGAAAAAAGCATTGAATGGATATATTTCCATAGATTGCTTAAATATGTGACTACCTTGGATGGGTGTGCCTAATCAAATTTGAATCAAACAAGAGCTGAGAATGAAATTTATGATAATAGAATATAATTCAAAGAATGAAAATGTCAAATTCTAGTCCACCAACCTAGGCGTATATGATATTGATACTACTAATTTGAATGAAAAAACCTAATAACCAAGGATGAAGGATTATGGATGATGTACTTTGATGGAATGAGAGATAAAAAAGGCTCATGGGTAGGTATTGTATTGACAAACCTAGTTGTAAAACAATATTTAGAATCTTATATACTAATAATATTGTAGAGTATGAGGCCCTAATCCTAATAGTCTTGTAGATTATGAGGCCCTAATCCTAAGACTTCAATTCACCATAAAATATAAGGTAAGAAAAGTGTTAGTCCATGGTGACTAAAAACTAGTCTTCAATCAAATACGTATTGAATATCAATGCAAGTTATCTTATTCGAAGAAATATAAGTTTTTAGTATGGGATTTGATTGAGAGTTTTTAAGAATTTAACATTGCTTCCATGTCTAGGGATCAAAATTAGTTTGTGGATGAGGTGGCTTTGGTAGAAGCAAATCTCATCCCACTTAAGACTCTTGAATTATAGAAGTTTATAGTTGAAATGATATGGTACCCTTCTATACTAGATAACATTAATCACTTATTGATGATGATAAACAAATCACCAATTTCATGACTAATTCTAGAGTCTTTGAGTAACATATAATTCATGAATAGGAAGAGGAGTCTTAAAAGCAGGTTGATGTTGATGAATATGGCATAATACAATTCAAAAAGAATAGAATTCCTAATGGTATGGTATCTCTAGAAAGGATTTTTTTATCAAAACAAGAAGTAAGTGATGCCAAGGTGTCCAAAGAAAGTGGAAATGATTACAAGAAAATTAATCTAGGTTCTTTAAGAAATCCATAGAGCATCAACATTGGGTTGGTATATATGAAAGAGGAGTTAGTTGAAGCCATTAAAATATTGTCTAAATTCAAGGATGTCCTTGCATGGTATTATGATGATCTCAGAGTCTTTGACACCTGGGTCATCACTCAATAAATTCCTTTGAAGGAAGTGTTGTCACCAAATGTCTCACCCTAGAAGGGGGTGTTCAAGCTTCTTCCAGATTTGGGAAACATGGGAACATTTATAAGAATGTGGGTGTACCTATATTGGAAATGAGCCTCTAGATCTAAGGTCTTGCTCCATGAATATATCATGAAACACTTATTACTTAAACTATAAATTACTTATGGGGAAAAGAATTAGAGAATGCATAAATTGAACCTACTCTAAAGGAGGTGACGCACCACAATGTCTTCCACATGACCATCATATTTATACCATGACGAAACAAGACATAAAAACTAGTATCTAAGTCTTAATGGTTATAACATGAGAATTTCAATATAGATGTGATATGTGACCATCAACATAAGGTAAATGAACTATAGGGTAGATTTCACACTCCAAGGACAATTAGACACTTGAAAAAGCCTTACACACTAGACTATACTCTATATGACCTATTATACTAGGAAATTTTGCTCAAACATGAAAGGATAAGGGAAAGAAGGATAGAGAATTATCACTTATCATCATCACATATCAATTTTAGACTTAGATAAAATTTCCAAACATACAAATAGACTTGCATTAATGTTCAAAGGCAAAATATTACATTAGTCTAGTAGGGCTTTAAAATACATGGTGTGGTATATAAAAAGGCCAAAATGGTAGCTACTTATAGAATTTGAGAAAGAGAAGTGAGAAAAGAGAAGTACCAAGGGGAATAAAATAAATTCAACCTCATTTTAACTATATTTAGAACTACCTCAGTAAGTATGCTTATTTGGAATTTCTTGATTGATTCAATTCATCTCAATAAGTTTCCATAGTTCATTATTCCTTTTTTCCTGCTCCATATAGTTACAAAGATGGGAAAAAGTGGTTTTGAGCTAATTTCAACCATCAATGTAGTTATAAAAATTAGATCTATTTGTTATAAATTTATCTTGGTGGTAACTACTCTTAACTAGTTTGTCATGGTATATAAAAATGGAGAGAAAGGTGCTTTTCATGTAGTTTGGTCTTGGGGATGAAACCATTAGGGTCTACATGTATGCTTTCATGGCATCCTTATAAAATGTATCTCTTGTTCCAAGTGGATCATGCTCAAACCTATCTCCATGGTCATGTGTCTACTATATATCGAAAACAAATCTCAAACTATTGGTTTTCCTATAGTCTTTATATTATGACACTCTACTCGATGTTTGGTTCCTATTAAGTCCACATAGATCTATTACGTCACTATCAAAACTAAGAATTTATATATGTATGTACCCTTCTTTTAATAATGGCGAACACAATCACTAGATAATGATACAACCTTTAAAATATGGACCCTATATGTAATAAATCCATTAACTAGAGGTTTGTACTGATATTTAATGGCCTCCCTATATGTTCTTGATCACCTAGCTACATCATTGTGTCTACTTCATGGAATTTGATCAAGATCTAATGGTAGCATGTTCCCTTTGAAAATCTTTCCCTCGTTTGAGATTGGTCATGTGTTTGATCTTCATGAAGTCCCTTAGAGTTTTGACCTTTAATTTCATTGGTCATTGATATTTGGTCTAGACCATTAACACATTAACTCATCTCACACTATTTATCTTGCTTGGGATGAATGATCACGAGTCACTGATCTTGACCTTAACTTATCAAATCTATCTAAAATGGTGCCACATGGTAACCTTGTATTAGCCTATCAATTTTAGAGCCTATGACATGTGTCAAATGTGCATTGATTTTTGGATCCTATTATCAATTTTTTAGCTTTAACACTTGTGCCATATGGTGGCATCTAAAGCTCATTAACCTTTTGACTCATATTGCACCATCAGATCAAGATGTATGATGCAACACAGACTATTAGATCTGTTGGGATCCACTATTTGAAAACCAATGGCTATTTCATGAGCTTAAATTTGAAATTCATGCTCTTGTTAAATAAATTTCATGAAACTATCATTGATTTTCATGAAATCATAAAATTTAAGCTCAAAATAGTTTTTTTTGTTTGAGCTTTATTTTGAAATTTACACAGACATCTTATTCTATAGGTCTAACTTTGAAGCTCCATAACTCAAGCTAGAGTACTCACACATGCATGAAAATTTTAGAGGATGATCTTGGTATGAATAAATACTTGGTATTACAATCCTTTATCTCATGGGGGTTTCTTGAGTGAATACAAAAATTTCTTAAATGAGTTGGTTCATTCATTTTTGGTTTCCATGTGACATCATGATGACAGTTTGGCTTCACAAAGCTTGTTCTTGAGTTAATACTTGATCTTTGTAATCTTAGATGAACCTCTTATGGCCTTTATAGTCCATTTCCATTATCTTGTCTTGTTTGATCACTGTGAATACCTACCACTTGCATATATGACCCTAAAATGACCCCTAAGATATCAAATGTCACAAGGATTAAACTAGACCATGACCAAGACTAGAATGGCATATGAAATGATGTCAAATAAATAACAACATAGCCCATGACATTATAAAAATTCCCTATACAAGATTTTTATTATAGGGGATTAACCCATTTTGGCTTGAGGTAAAAATGGTCAACATCTTTTGCAATTTCCCAAGGGTGTCATGCTTCCTATCCCATGACCAGTTGCCTAATCTTGTCTATTGGGATATGGATTCATAAGTAAAATATGTTTGACATAAAAATTACCTTAAAAAAACACAAAACATAAGGAAAGACAAAAAACTAAGTAACATATATACAAGAAACTAATGAAAACACGCTTATGCTTAAAATAACTTATTGAAACACAACACAATCAGAAAGGAAACACACACCCAATCTAATATTTACAAAATTAACCTTGAGTTCTCAATATCAGGGTTTCAAATGTATCCCATTCACAAGGATAAGAAACTCTTCTCCATTCATCTTTCATAACTAAAAGGAGTTATTTTTCTTACACTTAATGATGACATATGGTCTGATCTATAGGGTATCAAATTTGGTATGCCTCCCTAGTTTTTGTCTATCTCCATCCCATTTCAAGGCAATTTCACCCTCTTAAAATGATCTTGGATTTTACTTCTTATCAAAATATCTCTTCATGAATACTTGGTGGTGTTCCATAACTTTATGAGCTTTATCTCTAGTCTCTTTCAACTCTATTAATTATGTTAATGTCACCTCCATTGGATTGTTCTCAAGCAACTCTAGTTGATGTGCTAACTATAAGGTAGGCATATCTTGAGAGATAGACAACCAAGCTTCTATTCCATGGACAAGCAAAAAAGGAGAATTCCCTGTTAACCTCTTGGGAGTTATCTTATCAGCCCATAAGGTTTTCTTCAATTTGGTGTGCCAAGCTCTTTGGTTATGATCCAAGGTTATCTTGATGATTTTGATTAGGCTCTTGTTAGTAGATTTAGCCAACCCATTACCTTAAGGGTAATAGTTGAATGAAGTAATAAATAATATGTCATTATTATTTTCCTAATCAACTATTTTAGCACCCATAAAATTAAGATCATTATCTAAAAAAATAGTAGGAGTGACAAAACTTATTATGATTCTCTCATAAATCTCCAATATGGCATTCTAATTAGCTTCCTTCAATGCTACTACCTCAACCCATCTTGTAAAATAGTCAGTTATTGTGTGTATTTATTTATGACTAGCACTTGATGGGGGATTTATCATGCCAATGAAATAAAGACCCCATTACATGAAAGGTTGATCAAATTGGATAGGCTTTAAAGGAAGAGATGCAAGCTTCTACTTTCCTAAAAAGAAAACACATTGTCTAAAAATTCTCACCCAAGCATGGCAATCCCTAAAGAGGCTAGGCTAATAATAGCTATCCATCATGATCTCGGTAGTTGTGGTTCTTGGAGAGAAATGACCTCCTATTATCCCATCATATGAGAAATGACCTCCTATTGTCCCATCAGATATCTTCTTGATCAATAATCCAAACTAATAATTATTAATGCATCTCAATAGAAAACCATTGATTTCCCTCCTAAAAATCACATCATCCATAAGACAAAAGGGGATAGATTGAAATCTAAAATATTTCCTTTGTGATCTAATCATATTATTAGGATACTCACCATTTTGGAGAAATCTAATCACATCTTGTGTCCAACTTTGTGGAGGCCATGAATCAATTGATTGGGAGCAATCATGATTGATTATAGCCTCGTCTTTTGAATCATGAATATCTGAACCTAGATTTTCACAAAGGGATTTACCCCGTACCAATTTTTTCACTTTTATATCAACATCATACTCTATTAACTTAATGATCTACCCTACCCTCTTTTCACTAAGATATTTAATCAAAATAAATTATTTAGTGCTAGGATGAGAGACCATAGAATGAATATTATTATTTGAAACCATATGTCTAATCTTCTTTAGTCCTCTTACAATAGCAAGGACCTGATTCTATACAAAGGTGTACTTTACATCATAACCTTCTAAAACTTGACTAAAAAATGCAATTGGCTACTCCACACCCCCATCATTATTTTGCATCAACATGGCTAATATAGTATCAAGGTTAGAAAATGAATACAACATGATGTATTTACTAAAATCAAGATTCACAAGAGTAGGAGCTTCTAAAATTTCTTTCTTTATGGCTTCAAAACTACTCTTACCCTCTTTGTTCAAGAAAAGACTTGGTTCTTCCTGAGTATAGTTGCAATAGGTTTCACGAAAGATGCAAAGCCAAGTATGAACCTCCTTAAAAAAATTAGCTTGCCTAAGAAAATTTGAAGATATTTATTATTAAAGGTAAATGATAAGCCTAGAATATCCTCTATTCTCTTATGATCAATAGTCAAACCATCTTTGGAAACAATATGTCTTAAGATCTCAACTTCATGAACAACAAAGATGCACTTCTTTATATTAAGAGATACTCCATACTACCTACATATTTACAAAACTTTCCTTAAGTGTTATGTGTGTTCATTATCATATTTTGAAAATATTTTTATATCATCTAGATAAACCAATAACACCTCATTTATCAAACCTTTAAACGCCTTGTCCATTACCCTTTGAAATGTGGCACCACAATTGGATAGACTAAAAGGAATATTTATATAAGAAAAATTCACCCATTTAATAGTGAAGGATGTCTTAAATTGATAATTATTATTGAATAAAATATTATTATAGCATGAATATCCATTTATAATAGAAAAATATTAAGAACCTGAAACTATTTGCAAAATCTGCTCCATTGAAGGTAGAGGATAGTGATCTTTGAGTGACGCTCTATTAAGATCTCTAAATTATACACAAATTATTATCTACCCATTATTATTTATAATAGGCACAAGGTTAGCTACCCATGTTTAATTATTGATGGGAAATATTATCTTAGATTCAAGGATTTTGGTAAGCTCTAACCTTATGAGTTGCTCAACCTTGGGTTTGATGGGTCTTTGCTTCTATTTAACTAGTTTAACTCCAAGTTCAAACTCAATGGTATGGTGTGATATTATAGGGTCAAATTATTTGAGGTCCTTATATTCCAAATCAAATATATCATGAAATTCTCTACACAACTCAATCAATGCTTGTTTCTCTAATATAGAACATACATTGCCTAGTTTGAGGAGTTTGTCCTTAAATATTAGACTCTTTCATAATTATTTTCCTTTGTAGACATACTCAATTTATCCTTATTATTTTTATAATTTTCATTGAAGATAATTTCTAAGTTCACAAAACCCTTAGGTATCTTATTGGTTCTTAGTTGTGTAATTTGATCACCAAATTATTTTTGGAGCCTCCTTTGGTTCTTTGAAGAAAACTTGGCCTCATTTTACAAGAAGAATGCAATGTGTTTGTCACTATCAAAAACATGAAAAGACACTTCATTTTAATTTATATAAGGTTTGATAATGACCTTAATATTATACTTTATCCCCCCTCCTTTATGGTAATTGGAGTATCAAATTGAGCTATTATGGCATCTAGTCTATCAACATGACTATTTTGCTCCCTTGGGATTGATTATATATTAAATACATTGGAGTCTTCAAGAAAATACCATACCCTATGCCTATATGAATTAATAAAAATTTTCCTATTAGAAACCATATTCCTCACCTGATGCACAACCAATTCTCTATCTCCATACACTTGCATGTTCTTCATTCCTTTTCTCCGTACCCATTGAAGGCCTGAATCAAACCTTCATACTTAGCCAAATTAAAAGTAAAACTAAAATGAAATATGTATGAACCATAATACTATTATTTATATGGGAAGACTAATATAATACCAACCCCTACACCATATTTACTTCTTGAACCATCAAAAAACATCTTCCACAACTCATCATCTTCACCCCCTTCCTTGGCATGTAAAGGTATTGGTATTCCTTCTCCATGTATACAATATACTCCGAGATAAATTTCCTCCATGATATCATAAGGATCATTATCATAATTATTAGTAATATATTCATCAAGAAACAAATATATAGTTCCCTTAATCTTGGATGAAGTGCCATCATCTGGAATAGAATCCTTTTCTTCATGAATAACATAATTCAAATTAGAACTTATCTCAATGTAAGGTTCAATATAAAACCTTATAAGGGTTTGTGTCCTAATTGTCACATTGGCCCTATAAATTTTTCTAAAATCTAGTAAATATTAGTTAAATACGATATATCCACCTATCTTAGCTATGAAGTCCCTTGATAGGCAGATTGAAAAGTGAGCTAAGAGATCAACCACAACTATGTCTTTCAAGAGAGAAAAACTAAGACAAATATGAAAGAAAACCTTCAAGCCATTTATTATTCTTACTATCTTGAAAGTGTCTTGATAGTTGCACCATCTAATTTAAGGACTGAATTTCTATGTGGCTCATATATTAGGCCCAACTTGTCATCTTCAACTTTGGGCATGATAGAAGTAAAAGCTCCACTATTGACTATGAAATTGTGTACCAACATGTCACCTATAGTCAGGGTGAGTTAAAATGGTGGAGTTTTCTCAGCCCTATTATATGGTTCAACAATGTTACTAGGAGAATTTTCAAGATAAACATGGACATGACTTTGATTTGAGGGTGAGGCACTAGCAGGGATAACAAATAATTGATTTTGTAGTTCTTTTTAACCAAGCGTATGAAGGACATCTGAAAGAGAAATTGATATTTTATTGTTATTAAAACAATATATAATGTTTAAATAATCCATAAATACTTTCTCTTAGGATTTTTTAAGTAGATAATTACTTGGAACTTGAGGAATAAGAGTAGACCTTACCATATTTTAGCTTGTTGGGGATGTAGAAGTTAAGGATGTATGTGTTTTTGGTTAAAACTGTGTCAAAAAAATTTAAATAAAAATTTTGGTTCACACTCCATGAACCATCATTAGGATGAGAGAATGAAATGTGGTTCATGGAGTGTAAACAAAAACATTTATTTAAAAAAATTTGACACAGGTTTAACCAAAAACATGTACATATGTAATATATAGACTATGGAAATACTATTGCTTTGATTGATGTAGAAGTTTTTAGAACTATCACACTTGTAGTTGTGCCTTGTTACTTATATGAGGATAGATGAGCCTTTGGGCATGATATTTCCACCTCACATATCCTTCCTCTTTTCCCTTGTATTATCTATGATAGAGGCTCCTTGATTTAGCACAAAAGTGTCTCCAACTAGAAAATTGGTAAAGATCTCTCCTTGAGGTTTGAAATCCTGATGAACTTGCATCATCACCTAATCCTAATTTTATATGAGGGGAATAAACACTCCTTGAGCCACTAGAGCTTGTTATCCATTCTCATTGACATCTATGAATTATTCTTTCTACCAATCTTCTCCCTATACCAAATTTATATGAACTGGTGGCATCTCCCTTGCATTAGTGGTAGAGTTAGGATTATATTCATTAGTAGGTATATTGATATTAGGATTCCATTGGCCCCTCCCTCTTCCATATTATTGACCATATGGTTTTTGATAGGGATAAGGATTCTTATAGGCACCTAGTTGTATGTTAGCTTGCCTATTTTGAGTCTTTAAAGCTAAAAACTTTGCTTTCCAAACCATATTATTTTTTTCCTACCTAGGATCCACCTTAGTTTTCGTATTGGAATTAGGAACTTAGGATACATTTAGAGTATTATAAAAAGTGTGAGATAATGGAGGTATATACATTTTAGGAGGAAATCTTCCCATTTAGATGAGATTATTCTCATCTTTGATAGTAAGATCATATGTTTCAAGAAAAGTGGAATCTCCCATTGTTTGAAGCATGATAGAAATTTTAGTCCCAATGGATTTCAAGTAAGTAGGGAACACAAAACTATCAGGTGGTCTCATAGGAGGAGGCAATATATGCTAAGTCTTCTAGAACCTTTCATTGAAGTCATGAATTATTTCTTTAGGTCCCCTCTTTGTCATGCTGATTTGATGTATGAGAGAAGCATGGTCACTTTTATTTCCAAAATTGGAAGTCAAAAACACTCCAAACTCATCCCATGTTGTGATGCATCCACTTTTTAGAGTCCTATACCAATAAAGAGTCTTCCCTTAAAGGGACATGGCAAGGATTCTAACAACAATATTTTCTCAAATAATATTGTGGAAAATACAAAAGTTAAAAACATCTCTAATGTGCTCACTATGTGTGACATGGCTCTCACCATTGAATGTGGGCACACCTTTTATGGTATTATAAGGAATGGCATCATATGCATGAAGTTGAATTGGATTATCGATATTGAAGGTAGGTGAGCATGAGGTATATTCATGTATTCTTCTTTAAGATATTTAACTTCTTCTACCTCTTTAACTTCTTCCTCCCTAGTAAAATCTAATCATTCTTAAAAGGGATAACTAAGTTGTGGATACTAAATTGTAAAAGGAATTTTAGGTTGAATGGGTGGGTTAATAGGATTGGATGTTCTACTAGAGGATAAGCTAGAGAAAACTATGAATTATGAGGGCATGTTTATATAATAAAAAAATGTCCTTGAATAATATTTACCATGAAGGAGTCATTAAATGTTGAGTATCACACCAATTTGTAGTTGACGTTGTTAAGACCAATATTCACCTTGAAAAGTTGTCTTGAAGACAATGCATCCCTTCGAGCAGGCTAAAACTGTCGTCATAAAATATCACACCCTAGATGTAGGTATTCAAACCTCTTCCATATTTAGGAAACATGGAAACATTTCCAGGTATGTGGATGTACCTATATTGGAAATGAGCTTCTAGATCCAAGGGATAACTCTCTAAATATATTGTGTAATGCTTATCTCTTAAATTATTACTTATGGGGAAAAGAGTTAGATAATGCATAATTTAAACCTACTCTAAAGGAGGTGAATCACCAAAATGTCTTCCATGTGTCCATAATATTTTTACCATGATGACACAAGACATACAAACTAGTCTCTATGTCTTAATGAGTTCTAACATGAACATTTCAATATAGAGGGGATATTTGAGCATCAACACAAGGTAAATAAACTAGAGGGAATATTACACACTCCAAGGATAATTGTACACTTGAAAAATCTTTACACACTAGACTACACTCTATATCACCTTTTAGACTAAAAACTCTTGCTCAAACATGAAAGGATAAGGGAAGGAAAGATAGATAATTATCACTTCTCATCACCATACATCACTTGTAAACTTAAATAATTTTTCAAATCTCATAAACATACTTAAATTAATGTTCAAAGAAAAAATATGACATCAATCCATCAAGGCTTCACCATACATGGTGTAGTATATACAAAGGAAAAAATGGTATATAGTTATAGCATTTGAGAGAGATAAGTGGGAAAAGAGAAGTCCAAATGGGAATAAAATGAGTTAAATCTCATTTGAACTATAGTTAAAACTACCTTAGCTAATATGCTTCTTTGGAACTTCCTGATTGATTTAGGCCATCTCAAGTAATTTTTAAAATTCATTATTCCTTTTTTCCTACTCCTTACACTTGTAACAATGAGATCAAGTGGTTTCAAGTTAAGCTCTACAATCAATGTAGTTACAAAAATTAGATCCATTTGATATAAATTTTTCTTGGTGCTAATTTCTCCTAATTGATTTATTATGGCATGAAAAGGTAGATTAAAATTTCCCTTTCATGTAGTTTGGTCATGGGGATGAAACCATTGGGGTCTATGTGTATTCCTTCATGGCATACTTATAAAATATATCTCTTGTTCCAATTGGATCATGCTCAAACTTGTCTTTGTGTTCATGTGTCCACTAGAAATGGAAAACCAATCTCAGACTATTGGTTTTCCTATAGTTTTTATATTATGACACTCTACTCTATGCTTGGTTCTTATTAAATCCACATAGATCTATTATGTCACTATCAAAACCAAGAATTTATATATGCATGGACCCTTCTTTTAAGAATGGGGAACATAGTCACTAGATAATGTTGTAACCTTCAAATTATGGACCATGTATGTAATAAATCTATGCACCAGAGGTTTATATAGATTTTAAATGGCATAATTATAAGTTATTAATCACTTGAATACATCATTATGTCTAATTCATATAATTTGATCAATCTATAATGGTATATTGTGCCCTTTTAAAATTATACCCTAGTTTGACCTTGGTCATGTGTTCAATTTCCATGAAGTCCCTTAGCTTTACAACCTTTAATTTCATTGGTCATTGATATCTTGTCTAGATCACTAACTCATTAACTCATCTCACACCATTGATCCTAATTGGTATGAATGATCATGAGTCATCAATCTTACCCTTGACTTGTGAACTCTATCCAAATTGGTACCATGTGGTAGCCTCACATTCAATATTAATTTCCATTTTCATCTTCTTAGTTTAAGCACCTATGCCAAATGTCAAATGCACATTGATTTTAAGATCCTATTGTTAGTTTTTCAGCTTTAGCACTTGTGCCATGTGGAGACCTCTTGAGCTCCTTGACCTTTTGACTCATCTTGCACCATCAGATTAAGATGTATGATGAAACATGGAACATTAGATCTACTGGGACCTAATATTCAAAAACTAATGGATATTTCACAAGATTAAATTTGACATCCATGCTCCCATCAAATTATGTTTGTGTAACCATAATTAATATTCATGCAACCATAAAATTTAATCTCAAAAAGGTTTGTTTTACTCAAGATTTATTTTAATGTTTGCACAGACATTTTAATCTATAGGTTAAACTTTGAATCCCCATAACTCAAGCTAGAGAACTCACACAAGCATGAAACTTTCAAAGGATGATCTTGGTATGAATAACTACTTTGTGATATAATCATTTATCTCATGGGGGCTTCTTAAGTGAAGATAAAAATTACATAAATGAGTTGGTTCATTCATTCTTGATTTCCATGTGACATCTTGATGATGGTATAGATTCACAAAGATTGTTCTTGAGCCACTTTTTAATATTTAAAATAATAGATGAACCTCTTGAGGCCTATGCAGGATCTTTCCATGATCCTATCTTACATTGATCACCATGAAGACCTATCACTTGCATATATGACCCTAAAATGACCCCTAAGATATCAAATGGCACAAGGATTTATTTAGACCATGACCAAGACATTAATGGAATATTAAATGGAATAAAATGAATAAAAACATACCCCATGACATGATAAAAATCCCCTATACAAGATTTTGATCATATGGAGTTAACCTATATTAGCATGAGGTAAAAATAGTCAACAAGAAGAATATAAACCCTTCAGGTAAAGGAAGAGACCCATGAACCCCATTCTAGATCTTCTCATCTATAAGGAAGTAAATAATTTATTAGATGTAGAGATAGTCTTCCCAATTAGACACTCCACATGGGTGGCCAACCTGGTCCTAGTCAGAAAGAAGAATGTTGAAGTTAAACACTACATAGACTTTTATAATCTCAATAGATCATCAAAAAGGGATAGTTACTCATTACCCTCTTTAGATGAGGTAATTAACATGCCTAATGGCTCTCCAATGATGTCCTTTTTAGATGTATTATTTGGTTACAACTAGTTCCTAATTAAGAGAGAAGATATAATGAAGATTGCCTTCATGATCAAGTGGGGAATGTTCACATATAAAAGGATGAATTTTGGACTCATAAATATTGGGGATACCTTATAACATGCCATGAACCATGAATTCCAAGGACTAATTGGTAAGTGTATTTTTATCAACATGGATGAATTCACCATTTTCTTGAAAAATATGAAAGATCACATGATGCCCCTCTAGCAAGTTCTGGATAAATGTAGGACCTTTGGTATCTCTCGAAACCCTAAAAAGAGTATCTTTTGCATAAATAAAGATAATATCTTGGGACATGTAATCATGAAATATGGTATGTCTATTAACCCTGATAGAATTAATTTTATCTTTAAAGTTGATTTTCCTAATAGCAAAAAGAGTTAAAGTCATTTTAAAAAAAAAAACTTTGTATGTAAACTCATTTTAGGTTTTTCCAAAATTGTTAAATCCTTAAATTCCTTGTTTATAAATGACACAAAGATTTATTTGATGTTCAAGGCTATGAAATATTTTGAAGACATTAAGGATGTCATAATATAAGCACCCATGTTAATTTGCCTAGATTTTAGTAAATATTTCTACCTTTATTATTTTCTTTTTGAGCACATGATTATTGTCATATTAACACAAATATTAGATGAAAATTAGCATATATTTACCTTAATGAGTACAAAATTAAAACGTGTTGAGTTTATATACCCACTCCTAGATAAGTAGGTGTATGCCTTGGTAAAGGTTGTAAATAAGTTTAGACATTACATCCTCTAAAATAAGACTCACACCATTGAACCTGACACTAATGTTAAGATTATGCTTAACTAGAATAAGCTAGGGGAAATCTAAGGGAATTGGATGAATAAGCTTCAATGATAAGATATATAATTCAAGTTAGCCAAGATGGTATGTGGCCAAGATTTAATTATGTTAATTACCAAAACTAATCCCAAAATTGATGTTTTACATGTAGAAGCAGACCAGGTCTCAAGTGAGGAATGGTATAAGGACATTTTATATTACCTATTGAATGGCACTTGCCCCCCAAAATTTAAAATAAAGTAGAGAATATCACTTAGGCTCAAAAATTTTGCACTTCATGATAAAAATAGGAGAATTCCATAGAAAAACTACGAATGAATATACGTAAGAAGCATCTCCAAAAATGAATATGTAAACATACTCAATAACTTCAATGATAAATTGGGAAGTGGACATCCTTTGAGTAGAACCGATACCCATAAAATACTTAGAGCATGATATTACTAGTCAATAATATTCAAGGATGAACATGCTCATGTTAAAGTGTGTCATCAATGTCAAGTGTTTTATAGTAGAGAAGTAAGGGAAGCCATACCTTTATAACCAATTATTAAAACTAGGCCATTTTCATAATGGGGATTGGAATTTGTTGGAGTCATAAATATTAACTCTTTAGTGAGACAAAATATGTTACTGAAAGCCACTATCTATTGCACCAAGTGGACTGAAGTAATTGCCACTAAAAAATATTGGTAAATTGATGCCATCAAATTCATAGAAGAAAATATTACAATCAGGTTTAGGACTCCCTTATTCCTAGTATGTGATAATGGTACATATTTCCAATCTATAAAATTCATAGAATGGGCCTATGACAACAATATTTTCAACAAGTTTTCCTTGAACTACTATCTAGAAGGAAATAGTGTCATAGAATTTACAAACAATAACCTTATGAATGCAATAAAAATGTTAGCATATAAAAAACCAAGAGAGTGGTAGTCATTATTAAAATATGCTCTATGGATAGATCAAACTAGTTATAAGCAATATTTTAATTCATCTCCATTTTTATTGGTGTATGGACCACAAAGAATATTTCCCATCACATTATAGCTAACCACTTATGAGTTCATGGCTAAGTATATGGATGACGATGAAAGAATTAAATCAAGGATATTAAATATTATCCAAATGGAAGATTCAAAATAAAAATCCCTTAATAATTTCAAAAAACACCAATATGTAGTCAAAAGGTGGTTTGGCAAAAGGGCTAAAATTAAAATGTTCTAAATTTCAAAATTGGTCTTATTGTGAGACAAATCCCATGAGAAAAAGGCCAATATGATAAATTCATGACACATTATAAATTTCAAAATTGGTCTTATTGTGAGACAAATCCCATGGTAAAAATGATAGTATGATAAATTAATGACCTTTTAGATCAAACCATATCAAATTATAGAGATACTAGGTGATAATGCATTCAAACTAAAAGACTTGCAAGGAAATGACTTAGCTCTACTAGTGAATGGTTAGTAATTGAATCACTACTTCTCATCTTCCCCTTGCACCCTCACTAAAGGAATGTGAATTATTTTAGTTAGCAATGGGTAAGGGTAGATTAGTTTCTTTTTTGGTCTGTTTTCTTTTTGTGTGTTTGATTTTAGTTATTTTTTCCCCCTTAGAGTAGTTAATGTGAATTTTATCTTAGCAATAAGCCCTCTAGGCAAGGTCATGAGTTTCTCTTACATTCATCCCAAGTTATGAAATTTAAAGAGTTGAGGTTTAACACCCATATACATCCCAATATATGGTTTTTCAAAGTGAGAAACTACACTACATTTTAGTTTATAAGATTGGAAGGATCTAATTTTAAAGTTACCATTTCAAGGAGTCTATGTTTTTATTGTTATTTTAATCTAGTTATAAATAGATTATGACTGAATGAAGGTATTAAAATTATGAAAACATATACATTCTAGTAATTAATCTCACATCATAATATTTCTTGGTAAGAATTTAGTTTGTAAGAGTGAATGGTTCTTGAGAATTTTTTTTGAGATCCCTTAAAAACCTAGGCAAAAAATTGGTTCCCAACCTCCAAGGGTTTGAAAAAATGTGTGTGTGTGTGTGAAGTTGAAATAGACTTGACCCTACTAGCTACATTTTATTGAATGTGATTTAGTTAAACTCCATAAAAGCTATGGACACCTAGCTAGTAGTGGAGTAAGTCCTAGAGTGGAGCCAAGGTTATCTTTGTCAGAGATATGGATGCTTGGTTGGTAGAAGAGCAATGCCCAAGCCATCCCCTTAAAATCTAAACATAACTATATATATCTAAAAATGATTTCCAAGAGCCTATGTTTAATGACAGAAAGTTTAAATCCACATATTCTATAACACAAAGGCATGTTGATCAATTTATTTAAACACCACACATGGTATGCATGGTTTTAAATTTTAATCCATCAAGTGGAATGTTGTTAGTTCTAGAGAACTAGTGATAATATTTTTTACATCTACCAAGGGGTGACTACTTAATGACTATATTCTAAACCATGATATCTGAATTTTAACATATTGTTATGTTTCCTGTAAAGGTCTCTATTCATTGAGGTCAACATGCCCCATTTCCATAAAATGGTACCCTATGAAAATTTTGGTTCATTCACCCTAAGATATACTTTACCATCGGATCCACATGATTAAAACCCCTTTATATGAATTGAATGATTTAAATTCATGTTAGTTCATGAAAAATATTAAGGCATTTCTTAAAATATTTCATTAATGTCTAGTTCATTGAGTTCTCTAATGATCTAATTTTTTTGAAAGTGTTGTTTAAAGGGGTTATGATAAAATACCTGAGGTATGGTCATTAGAACCTAATCAAAGTGGCTTAATTAAGGTTTTTGAATCATGGTGTTACTTTATCTATGTTAAAATTCATATTTGATACTATAATGTACCATGATTTTATGTTTTAGACTAGGGTCTAAAGCAGATTTTGTACTCAAATTTTATGAATTTAGAACCATCCCTTCTCTTTCATCTTGTGGTTTTTTAAATTTCACATTTTTTCCTTCATGTAATAAATTGATACAAAGATAAGCTAAATCAGCATGAAATAGTGTTGCATGTAATAATCACTCAGCCACATGAAGTTTGGAGCTTTTTGAACATATTTTGGCTTTTGAAAAGTCTCATGACCCAACAACCCAATTTCAATGTGAAACTTGGCACTTAGTCATGGAATTTTGATTTTAAGGTAAAATTTACAAAGCCTCATGACCCAATTATCCAATGGGATTCTACCAATTATCAGTCAATCATGGCATTCTAGTTCATAAACAAGTTATTGATCAATAAAAACATGCCACATAGAATCTAGTTGTGGCCCTTTAGGGATTATATTATTTTATAAAATTATCATGACCCAGTGATCTAATGAGATTTTTCCACTTATCACTCATTCAAGGCATTTTAAGTTCAAGGAGGGGTCATAACTCAATAAAATCATCACATATGGCACCCAATCACAACCTTTCTAGGCCTCAATTATTTTCTAAAGCCCAAGATATAATGAGCCAGTCATAGTATGTCACTTGTCACTCAATCACATCACCTTTCCCTTCATATTCAAGGTGTAATGCTTAATTTCAATAATATCATGATTGCACAATAAGATGACACTTGGTATTTAGCTATTCAATATAGATTATAAATAAATGATGTGAATGCCACTAGCAATTGGGAGTTATGTGTTGAAGATATGTGGACCCCTATCTCATCATAATAATGAAATCAAATGAAATAATAAAACCCAATTAATATTGAACAAATCAAAAGATGACATTTGGCAAAATATCATGCAATCCACCTAGATAGGCCAATATTCAAAATAGAAGACTAAAATGCATGAAAGAGTGCTAATTTTTTATCACATGTCAAGTATGCTACCTATGTGGCACATCATTGTTCATAAAATACTAATTGTATGTACAAATTAAATACTAATGGGGCTTGTTTTAGTGGTTATAAAGCCAAGTGATTTAACTATTTTAGGAATATTAGAGTATTACTCCTAATTTAGTTAAGGGTCTAAGGTAATTAAACCAATAAATAAATATGCAATAATTAAGATATTTATTTTCATAATTTTAGTGTAATTTAATTCTTTTTAAAAATAGTATTAAGGGAGAGAAAATAATATTTAGCTATAAATTGATTGAGATGGCTATTATAGGGTCTAAAATTTGCTATGCAAGACTGGGACACTATTACAAATTAGGATCTAGCCTTCATTTTATGATTAGATAGGAGATCCAAAATAGAAAACCCTAGGGTTTGGTGCTATAGTCCTCTTATACCACTATTATCCAAGATACTTGAGATTTTTGGGTTTTATTCACTATGTCTATGTGAGCCTACCTATGAAATTTCAACTATTGGATGTCAACAAAACTCCTTATAAAGCTGATTTAGTCTTCAAACCCTAGACTTCATTATAATTTGACCAACTTTGGAAAAGAGGGGAGGGGTTAGTTTGTGTAAGATGCAGTGAATGTGTATCCATACCCCTTGTGTGGGTATGTTACCTACATACCAATACTTTGAAGAGGGATCAAGCCATATGTAGTTCTCCCACTTGAAGTTCTTTATAAAATAATGTGTATGAAGATGAAAAATACTAAACCAGATGTGCTTGATATGGATAGGGATTGGTGTAAGGAGTTTAATAAACTTGTATTAGTATTGGCTAGATGTATGTAGAGAATAGGGAAGAATCCCTAAGTTTTCTTGCTTGTATTCTTGCTTGCCTTGTGATATTTTCTAACCACTTATAAATGAAATTTGAATGGAATTTTATAGGGATTTTTTGGTCATGGGTTGAATGTATTCATGTTAGGCTGACAAAGAGAATAGGAATTAGATAAAAATGACCATTGGAGGTGGAAATGCACTTAGACAAGAGAGTCAAAAATCGACACCCTAGGTTCTGATGCTATAGCCCAAGTTGGGTGCTATAGTACTAAAGGAATGGGAGCCTAGGGGATGGGATCATCAATAGAGATACTACCATGAGGAGGTGGAATCACTATCTAGAATGCTATGGATGATTTGAAATCAATGAAAATATACCTATGAGGGTCATGAGATCAAGAAAGAGGGACCTATGGGTTGGGTGTCACAAGCCACACTCAAATTACCAATTTTCACATTTTATATAACTATATTTTCCCCCTTTATTCTAGTGATGTAGGAAAGGAAAATATTAGGATAAAGGAAAAATAGAAAGCATACCTAAACTTACCTATAAGGGTGAATCTCTTAAAGTTATGTGATGTTAGGTGTGTATATAGAGAACACATTATGAAGCATAAATCTCACCAAGTATGTATACTAATACATAACCTATTTTTTTGATGAGTAATGTTGGATGATGTTGAGTAATGATTGGTATGTGTTGTACCAAGAGTAATATCATGAATGAAGCTAAATGCTCAATTCCCTAAGAGTGGCTCAAGAATGTAAAGGCTAGCCCTTTAGCTCCATCATCACCTACTAAGTGAAGATACATGATCATGTATGTGTTAATTGATGTTTGGACTATGTGTCCAATACCTTTAAGTAGGTGGATCAAGAATACAAAGGCTATCTAGTCCTTTAGATCCATCATTACCCCATGAAGTGAAGCTATGAACTAATATGAGTATGAGATGGATCCTGAAGCCATGAATTCTCTATGAGATGGATCCTAAAGCCATGAATTCTCTTTAGTTTGAAAATGTGGAGTGGATAGCTAAATTCATGATGGAAACTAGGCCACTCAAAACCACTCTAAAAGGTGGAGATTAGGCTTATATGAAAGCCACTCAGAAATTCAACACTAGGCTTATATGAAATCCACTCTAAAATTATGCAAACCACTTGTAGATGGAATAGGACATGCAACTAATGAGAATGCTTGGGTAATGTACCGAACTCAAAAAGAAAAGAAGACAAATGTGTCATGCACATTGCCCCTAATCATTGGTGTTTGAAACATGGATTCTTATTTGGAAGTTATACCAATTTCCCTATCTAAAATTAGAAGTGAGAGCCATCATACCATGTATAATGCCCCTTATATCTAGATTCTATAATAAAAACTATACATAAACTACTATATTCTAAACTAGTCTAGATGTGCAAAACTATAGCTAAACCTACTTTTCTACCTATTTCTAGGAAACCTAATTTTTTGTTGTTTGGATAGAAGCACCAAAAATGGACACCCTATTGTCTAGTGCTATATTCCAATCTTTTTTCTATTATCCTAGGCTAAATCTAATGACTATTTTGAAAGTGTCACTATCTACCTAGTCTATTCTACGTGGTTTGAAGTCTAGTTACTCTTCTGGGTGTTATAAAAGCTGAATTTTTTACTATTAGGAGCTCTGATCTTTGTGATAAAACCCCTATTTTTTTCCCCCTCTTGTAATGGTAGGAATGAAAAACCTACAATGACTACCCTCATAATAAAGAGCCCTACTATTGTGTTATGTTATAAAGATACATTATATAACAATGATAATTGACAAGATATCTCAAGATATAGCATGGTTTGTAATGAGAGATTGTTAGATCAATAGGGGTATCCCTAGATAGATATAACAATGTAATAACATGTGTAATGTACTAAATTTAAATTGGAAGTCTGAGTAACTATTAGTTGTTAGTTGGCAAGGAGGGATGGAGCATGATGTCCATCATGGAATCCAAGAAAGTGAAATAATACATAATGTGGATCATGGCATTGAAAACAATTAAAAAGGAATCAAGTAACAAGCACACAAAGAAAGAATCAAGAAGCATAAAAGAGTGACCAAGGGGCCAAGTAAACAAGGGACATGGGCATATGTTTCTCAAACTAGAAATCAATTATACAAGGCATGTTTAAATGCCACATACACATATAATTAAAACATTTATTTTTAGCATAAGGGTCATAGGCACATAAAAGAGTATAGAAAAAGCACATTGGAAAATGTTCTAAGTTACACATATAAATAGAAGTAAAGGACATTGGCAAATGTCCTAAGGAACATATAAGAGAAAAAATAGTAATTGAGGAATAAAATCACATCTAGATATGAAAAATAAGAAAGGAAAGCATGAAAATACTAAAATATAATTGCATATAAGTAATCAAAGAAAGAAGTGAAAAAATGCAAGACATGGAGTACAAGACTAGGTATATGCTAAGAAATACACAATTTTTATATACTAGTGACTGTTAATAGAGTGATCTATATAAGCAAGTAAATAATGTTAATCATCATGATAACTATAGTCTATGGTGTAGGAATGACATAACCTAGATGGTGTAGTCATGTGGAAGATTCCCCCAGTGGGTATGTATATCAATGTGATTCTTGAATGTAGAATTAGGATGTCCCTTAATAAGTAGAGTGAATCAATCAAGGATTTGTAAGTCACTACACACACTCAAAGAAGATCAAGTGAAGCATGGTAATGTAGATAAATTGACAAAAAATAGCATAGAACAATGAATGTAAGTCTAACATAGTAGTAAAAAAGTAAATCATAGATAATTCATATAATTTAAATGTTTTTGGTATTTTGAATTATTTGTATTATTTTTGGATTTTTTATATATTGAAAGCTATGTATAATTAATCAAAAGAAGACTATGTATAAGAAATGCCGAGAAACTATGTACAAGAAATTGAAAAGAATCTATGTACAAGCAAGATTGAGAAAAATCAATACTAAGTGATGAGTCTCATGGAAGACTCCCTATCATGGTGTCCTATATCAATGAGAGGGATCATGCGTGATCATGAATCATGATGGAAGGGTTGAGACTGTAGCTCTGAAAGTTGTGTATGTTATAACTACTCTAAAATTTTGAGGTAAAAGCTAATTATGGGATCCCCTTATAACTCTAATAAGTGAATACAACTATAGGGCTCTTAGGGAGCCATCTAGTAGTAGGACACTAACCATGTTCTCTACATGTAGATGCATTAGACCTAAATGATACTACCCCAATTGTGAACATTGTAGAAAGAAATTGCCTAGAATCTTGAAATTGTGATTACTCTAAATCAGATCTCTATTGAAGTGTATTAACTCTCTATTCTAGAAATGGAGGCCTTAACTATGTCTAAATCTGAACTAGAGGACAAACTGAAATTGTTGGAGAAATTAAAACATGTGGTGGAACTAAAAATGGTGACTACACTATAGAAGATGGATTTGAAGTGGGGAGTGGTAACTCATATAGAACTCCACCAACCGCAACAACCTAATTAGTATGAATAAATTTCATGCATCTATAAACTATAGAAGGTACTTCTCAATTTTTTTGATTCCATGGTCAACCAAGTAACATATCAAAAAATACTACATTGGGAATAATAGTAAATGATGTGGCCATATGTGTTGGACCAACCTATAGAGGAAGTATAATCTTACCTAATTAACTCTGTATGTGCCCACTAAATTTGCTAACAACTTTGTCCATTAGGGTAATATCCTACTCTGAATATATCAAATGCTACAGTAATGTCATAATGCACATGTTCACATTAGATCCATTAGCTATGAGAACACTATGAATAAGATGATTATGAATGTAAGATCTGATAAAGAGTCCATGATAATGTAAATCATCCTCGACTATATATTGCTCTAAGAAGGAGATGGAAGGTATAGTTGGAACTTTGGAATTGCATACACCAATGATGTTTCTCAAAGGATGTAACTCAACTGAAGGTACTCTATATGTATCTAGTGGGGGATGTGAATTATATTCATGGTGAACCCCTGATGTGTCCCCTATCTCTTATTTAAAATAATATAAAAAAGTATTTGAGAATATTTTTAAATCTTTATCCTATGTTGGCTTTGCTTGAAGAGGCTAAACCGAAGTACCAAGATCAATAACATTGCCATCTGTCAAGTCCTATATCTTGTATCTCAAATTGATGCATCTATTTGTTGCATGGCTTGGTGCCATATGAAACTCACAAAATGCATGCTAATAATATCCCCATAGAAGAAGCTTTTTTGGATCAACTTCTCGAATAGGAGGGAGAGATATGATATTACAATCTAATTTTTTTGTAAAACTCTAGCTAGAGGAACTGGTAGATTGGTAAAGGTTCACTGCGGAGGTGCTAATAAAACCACATGCTAAGGGGGATTAGAAGATACATTGACTATAGTTTTATTTTTAATCTTACTATCATTGACCTTAACTTTATAAGGGACTTGTTATTATTCTTGTTTGTTGTTTCTAATATACTTATGTACTTGAGTTTTCCCATTGAAATAAGTTTGACTTCCCTTTTCTTTAGTGTATGACACAATTCAGTTAAGGAAGAGAACCTTTTGAACATTATTGACTCATGTAAAGCTAATATAAGACTATGTTTGAAGAGATCTTGTACTTCTCGATCGACCATGGGACTAGTCATCTTAACCAAGATAGTCTTATATTAAAGAACATAATCTGTGAGATGCTCATTTGACCTTAATTTTTGTTGTGTAACTTGGGTATATGAAACCTTATCACCAATTTTAATTATAAAATGAAATAGGAACATGTCATCTAAAGTATTGAATGCATTGAGTGACTAATTCAATAAACTATAGAACCATTGTAAGTCATAATCCTTTAGACTCCATGGAAATAGCTTGGTATGTAGCTAGTCATTTGGCATATATTCCAAGAATGCTACATGAAAATCACTTAAATGTTTCTCTAGATAACCCTTGTCATCATATAGAGTAAGGTTAGGTTGAACAAAACTTTGTGACAAGGGTGTTGAAGCAATGCAACATTCTAATGGTGTATGCAGTAGAGTAAAATAATCCAATGTCTATGTAGGTCTACAGGCACATTGCTTAAGATTTATCACCTTAGATTGAATATATATTATCTCTTGCATAAGGGTTACCACATCAAGAGACAAATATTTAGTAGCTTGAGCTGGTGGCATAGATCAAGGTCGGGCTACTATGTAGGGTTATTGAGACATAATTGCCCCTTTAGTATCATTTTTAACTAGTTGTTCTATGGTTTGAGAATATTTACCATTGATAAGTTTTTTTCCCTCTTGAATTATTTTAAGAATGTCATCTTGCATGTCAGGGTGTTTATTTAAAAGTTCTTGAAGTTCCCCTATATCATTTTCATCAAAACTAGTGTATTGGGACATTTATAAGGTAGGAAGACAAATTGAAAATTGATTGAGTTATTTGTAATAGTTTTTAATAATCATGGTATTATGGAAATAAATTACTAAAAATTAGAAATCTAAAGTCCTAAAAATAGAAAATTATAAAGAGCATAAAAAGGATATGAAGGTCAAAAACATATAAGGTGATACCTCCAAAAGAAAATAAAAGCTAGTACATGTAACTAGAGTTTTGAATGACAATAATGTTAAAATTACTAAGGAATTATAGAAATTTATGAATTTCTTTAATTTAAATGTGTAATTAAAAATAAAAAATAAAGGAGAAATACCAAGAAAATACCTGGACCTATGGGCAACTAGGGTTTGGAAGATAATTATTTTAAAATTACCACAAAATTTTAAAATTTAATGCAAATTTTTTATTTTATTATGCATGTAAAAATTTAAAAATAGTAAAAATTAGTAGGAAATTTACCCTAGTGTCTCAAGGATTTTTATTCACAAACAAAGTAAATCAGGTTCACCAAATGATTTAATTTTTCTAGGAATATTGGAGTATTATTGTTAATTTAGTTAAGGGTCTGAGTTAATTAAACTACTAAATAAATATGAAATAATTAATCTATTGATTTATATAATTTGTCTATAATTTCATTCTTTCTAAAAATAGAAATAATGGAGAGAAAATAATACTTATTTAGAAACTGATTGAGACAGTTGTTACAATGTCTAGAATTCACTATGCAAGACTAAGACATTATCATAAATTAGGATCTAGACTTCATTTTATGATTAGACAAGAGCACCAAAATAAGACACACTAGGGTCTAGTGTTATAATCCTCTTTTACCACTATTGTCTATGAAACTTGAGCTTTTTAGGTTTTATTCATCATGTCTATGTGAGCCTGCTTGTGAAATTTTAACTATTAGATGTCTAAAAAACTTACTATAGAGATAATTTAGTATTTAAACCCTATAATATATTATGATTTAACCAATTTTGGAAAATATGGGGGGTTAGTGTGTGTAACATGAACTGAACGTGTATCAACACCCCTTGTTTGGGCACACTACCTACATACTAATACTAGAAAGAGGGATCAAGCCATATATAGCTCTCCCACTTGAAGTGATTTGTGCAATAGTGTGTATGAAGATGTGCAATGATAAACTAGATTGTTTGAAGTGGCTAGGGACTAGTGTAAGGATTTAAATAAGCTTTTAGTAGTATTGACTATTTGTCTACAGATAATAGGGAAGATTGCCTGAGTAGTCTTGCTTGAAATGATAAACTAGATTGTCTGAGTAGTATTTGACAATCTCTTCTAAATGAAATTTGAATGGGATTTTATAGGGATTTATTGGTCATGGGCCAAATGTATTCATGTTAGGCTGATAATAAGGAGGATAGAAACTAGATAAAACTGATCATTGGAGGTGATAATGTACTTAGATATAAGTGATGAAAATGGACACCATAGGGTTCGATGCTAAAATATAATTTAGGTTATATAGTCCTAAAGGAAAAACACCTAATGGGATGGGATCATCATTACAAATGATGCATCGATGAGGTGTAACCATTTTCTAGAAGGCTATAAATGATTGGGAATCAGTGAAAAGATGTCTATGATGGTCATGAGAGAAAGAAAGAGGGACCTATGCTTGAGTGTCAAAAGCCACACTCAAGTTACCAATTTTCACATTTTATATGACTACACCAAGCAAATTTAATGAAAAATTCAAACCTATGATAATAATCCACATCGACAAGGTGAGGGTAGTGATTGGATAATTCTTCAAAGGGGATTTTCAAAGCCATCAAAATAAAAATGAAGAGACACCCATGCATTAAATCAAAATGAGTCAAATATAATTAGCATTTATGACTCATATCTTTTAGTTTAAATTCTAAAATTTAGATTTTAAATCTTATTATCTCAAACCATTAAATTCAATTTTAGTTGTTATATACTAAAAAGTCTTAAGTATTTTATGACTTTTTTTAGGACTTCTATGTATTCCTTCACCATTAAAATAATCCACAAACTTGTCAATAAAAAAATTGAAACTATGGTCAAAGCTAGAACATCTAGAGCTGACAATAAGGAATAAGTTACATTCCTCTACTCTTATGGAATGAAAATCATCTTCCAAGACACAAATTTCAACTCAATTGCATTGGCCACCAAATACAGTCATTATAATGACTTATTCTTCCACATAAAAAAGATTGTAAATAGAGAAAATGATGATGAGGAAGGATCTAATGATGTAGAAGTTATGTTAGACATTTTGGCACTTAAATATATAGGGTTACACAAGGATGCATCTAACCCAAAGGTACTCTCTTGCATATATTTAGTATACCAAATGTTTCTTTAATCCAGGTATGTTAACAATTTGATTAAGTCTTTTAACTTGGGACAAGATATTGGTTTCATAATTAAAATATCCTTTTAGGCTTATTATGATCTACCCAAACTAGAGATTATTTACAATCAAGGAATCATGACCTAATGGATGAAAAATCATAACAACAAAGAAGTTTTGAGAAACTGGGTAAATAATAAGGGGAAGTTCATATACAAAACCAAAAACATCTAGATTCCCATTACCCAATTCAATAAAGAGGTAAGAATGGGAATGGCTATGATGAATCAACTACATGGGACTGAAGACATAGGCCATGAAAATGAGTAGTGGAATATGATTCTATATATAATAATAGATGATGCCAAGACTCCCCCCTTAGTAAAAATTATATCCTACAACTTGGAATAATAAATCACAATGTTCATGCCCAACCAAGGTGGTCATTTATACATGATTTCATACATAGTTAATGCCATTTGTGCTAAACAAAAATTCCACCAATTCACTAATTGGGATCTAAAATCAAAGTAGACTATGCCTCACACCTTTTCAAATGTAATATTATATGAATAAAAATATGAAATGAGGGAAATTGCTGAGCACTTATATCCAATAGTGTATAAGGCCATCCATGAGAGGCCCATACCTAAAATATCATAGAAAATTAAAAAACTTTGAGAACCCTATGAGCCTACTGGTATTACCTAGACTACACAGTGATAAGGATAGTTTGAATCAAAATAGCCCCCCTAAGGTTTCCAATCATAGTGCTAAACAAGGTGGTTAAACAAGATATTTCCTTTCAATTACTTTTAGGGTTTGATGGACTATACAAGAATAAGAAGAGAGGATTAGTCCATCTTCAACTATCCAACATTATTTGTTTTAAAATTGAAAACTAGAATTCAATCATCACTACCACTAAGTAAATTTCCACCTTTAACTTGGAAAAAGATGGAAATAAGGAATGGGAATGTAAGCATATAAATTTAAAATATTTCATCAAGCACAGAGCAACCCTAAACATCACTTACCATCATAATCTTGAAGATGAAGATGGTTCTACATCATTGCAACAAATAATACAAAGGTAAAGTAGATATTAAAAGCTTCCAATATCCCATAGGCTAAGGGTAGGTTAAAATATGTAGGTATCTATGATATTTTTAAACCTATAGATGTTATGGTAGGAGCATATACATCCAAAACTCATGTTACTAATACTAAGGAAGAAATACCAACACTCGGCTTAGTTAGAGTAATTTTTGAGAATTGTATCCTACTTTAGAGAATGGGGAAACTAATCCTAGGAACCATATTGAGTAGGTTTCTATTCAAGGAGTAACATCTAGTATCCCATCCCAAATAAAAAGTGTTACCTTATTGTAGGCAAGACCTTTTATGGAAACAAAAACACCACCTACTATAATTCCAATAACATTAATGCTAGAGTTACCTCCCCTACTTCTTATCAAAGAGGAACCATGTACTTATACCCAAGAATGCATTTATTTACCTCCATAATTTTTATATAACCAACCATTGGGTATATTATATGATCCCTAAACACCAAATCATATGAACCTATTGACCTATAGGCCCCTCACTATACTTGTGATTAAGCCAATGATCATGCCCTTACCCATTGTCAACCCTTTTATTGTTTCATCCATTTCAAAGGTTTATATGATGGCCAATTTACCTGTAATTCTACCTAGGCATATGCCTAGGTTAGGTCCCAAACTACCCAATAAAAGGTACATTTTTTTCATCCCCCAAGTTCTTTTGTTCCCAACTAGTGCTTCAATTAGAACTAGTTCTCCTTTATTTTCAAGAATGACACTTCCCACTTCATCCCCTAGATCTACATTTGTCTTATTCAGCTCCAAAGTTAATTCCTTGACATCTATATTCTAGGGATTAAAACCATCTCAAAAATTACCATCATTAACTCATCCTTAAAGTGGTTCTTCAAGTAAATCCTAAATAAAACAAATGAAGTTGACTACAATGGAGAACCGATATTTGGTCATAGTGGACCCTCCACAGGTTTCACTAGAATTTGATAAGAAGTCTAGGTCAATGAAGAGATTGACCAAGAGGAAGGTCACTCATCTATATTAGATAATTGTGTATGAATCTAAAAATACCCTATTTGAGCTGACCAAGAAGAATAGGGCCATGCCTGGTCAACATTAACAATATGAATAGGACCCTGTCTTAGCTCTAAAGGCATATTGTGATGTATATATAGTAGTAAAAGGAATGTAATAGAGAAAAAATAATTTAAAAAAATATCACAAAGCCACATTTCTTGAGGATACTATAACCAATTTGGAATGGGATATGTTGGCAATATTTGACACATTGAATACTTTGGCCTAGTATAAATTAAAAGGGGATGAGGTCTTCTATAAAGTTCTAAAGGAAGAATGTTCATATTGGATGTATGAACAAAAGATAATAAAATTGGTAAAATTTGTTAGAATGAAAAGTTTGAATACCTAAACTTGATCCCGTTAGAGGACTTGAGCATTGTTTAGTCCTATATAATTGGAAGAAGGAAATATTTGAACTAGTGGATTGATGAAATGAGATCCCTAGGCTAGTTTCTCATCCAATAGGGTGTAAAAGTTATAACTCTACCTAAAAAGGATAATATCACACAACTTTATAATAAGTATGGTTTCATTGTTATCCAAAAAACTTTTGGATTCTAGTTTCAAAATTTTATTATCGATTTTAGGAAATAGGCCATGGCTAAAGGAGTGACCTTTAGGTAGGAGATGGTAGACTTGATAATATTTGATAATCAAAGAATAGAAAAAGAAATGGATATCAATGATGTTTTAGGACCTATATTGAGAAATAATGATGTAATGATATGTCTTACCATCAAATTAATGAAAGAAATTATTATTTATTTGAATTAGATTGACAACAATTACAAGAGATGCTTCACAACATAGAGAGGGCAGATAAAAGTGTTGTTAATCAGGAGTGTGACCTTGAGAGAAAAAATTTTATTCCTAAATACTAATGGAACATGAAATATATCATAATTTTTTATAACTTTAAAAGGGAGAGAATATCCGTATAGGTTTGGTTTCATTGGTGATCTCATTAAAACTTACTTTTAACCTACTATCTACTAATTCTAACAATGAAAACGATAGAAAATTCATTATTTATAATGAAACTAAAAGATAAAAATATAAATTAAGGTGATGTACCAATGTTTTGTGACCACTTATTATTTCAATAACACTCTTATGAAAGGGATAAAATTTCACACATTCTCTACACTCAGGAATGATTTCTACAAAAGTGTTTCACTATAAGGACTTGAAAAACTTAGTTTATGTAAGGAAAGACTAAAATAACTTCCAATGATTGAACTTAATATGGTTTATAAAATTAAAATAACTTATATAACATCAAATATCTCTCATGAATGTATAATAAATAAATAATAACATATGAAAACAAGTGATTCACTAGATTATATCAATGGCAAACACATACACTTCACTCAAAAAACCTAAAAAAGGAAGAATAAAGATTCCTATTTCTCTCAAAAGGTGAGTGAAATTTTTGGAAAAATTTAAAAACAAGAAAAATCAAAGAGTGATACATAATATATAAAAATTAATTCAAATAGAAAAATAAATTCTTGGAGATAAAGAAACCCCAAATAGGGAACTTCAAACTTGGTCCTATTCCCTTATTTAGTGCTACACAACATTTATTCAACCTCTCAAATATTATTCCTCCATAGAGTTTCATGGAAGAGAGAGTTTGAAATGTTTTAGTGACTTTAAAACTTTTTTATAATGTTTAGTCAAGCTTACACCACTTGGAGAGTGCCTATATTCTTGCTTCAAACCCTACATTTTAGTTTGCATGTCTCCTTGGTAAATGAGTCTTCCTCCATAAAATTAGAAGTTAAAGTCTATTAAATTACTTATTTTAACCATTATTTATTCTCATGAATGATATTTCAACACTTTAAAAAAGTTTTTATGAGACTTATTCAACCTTATTTGAATTTGTCTTCAAATGGGGCATAGGAAGGACGGAGAGTCCTATTATAACTTGGAGACCTTTTCCAATTTAATAATTTTTTATTAAATACATTTAATAACTTATTACAAGTTCAAATGTGTCATACAATATAATTTATCTATTACTAATATCTTATGAGGGGTTATATGCTTTAATTTAGTCCTTTAGCTCCTCAAATCTCTCATTTCCCACTAGGCGTAGAAGGTAAACATTGGTTTATCTTCAAGTTTGCTTAAAATTTTCATATATATTCTATGTATTTATTCTAAAGAGCATACCATACTCAAAACGAATAAATTTTATGCATCAATCACTCAATAAGACTTGATTTAACACCAAAATTATACATTTCCTCTCAACTCCTTGTAGCCTTTTTTCAAGAAAATTTCCTTGTATGGGATGATCTAGAGATGATATTTGGAAAATTAGAAGATTTTAATACACATATATCACCTTATAGATCCTTAAAAAAATTTGTGGCCAAACTCAAAGTGTAGTTATCATTTCTAGCACATTCTTTCAGCCAAATTAGGCTTATTTAGCCCTCCTAGGACTATAAGGTGAAAATATTGCTCCCAAGACCCCCCACACATGTTAAACTCACAAAAAAAGTTTTATTAAATTTAAAAATCCTATCATAATTATCCATGTCAGTTTTGGTTGTCAAGAACATTGTGGAGGTATAAGAACCTTAAAATGGCCATTGGCAAGCTTGCCTTTTTGAGGTATTTTTTGGTTGGACCAAAATAATTGAATGGTTTGGGAATATGTGAATTTTTTATTATATTTTAATGAGGTTTTAAAGGTGAAACAAGTCTCAAGACACATCTCCCATTTATTGGAATCTTTTTACACTCTCTATAACCTCCATTTGAGCACAAAAACATGATAAAGTATAGTTTTTGTACTATTTTGTACAAATTAAGGTACATAGAAAACACATTTTTAGGACCCTATGAGAGTTTAATATAACCTATGGTAGTTTTTAGGATGAAATTTTGGAATTTGAGGAGATTTCTAAGCCAATCTTTGTAAACTAGTTGAAATTAGGGTTTTAGGAGTGTTTTAGGTTGTTTTCACCCTTAACGATTGTTCATAAAGTTATGAAATATAATATATGAAAAAAATCCACTAAAACATTGTTTATGACCCTATATTACATACAAAATATCCTTTATGTCCCATACTAAGCCTCCATACCAGTGTGAGCTTCTAAACTTGGCCTTTAAAGCTCTCCTTCACATTATACATACCCTATCATGCTCTTTAGCCAAGAAATGGATTATGTATGAATTTTCAATATAATTGAGGGTTTTAACACAAATATTATCTCCATATATAAATTTTACAATTATTTTTAATTATTATTTATGGATTTAAATGGAAAGGACCCCCATTTAGGCATCAGGGCTAGACTAGACCTAATAGGCTTAGTCTGCATCCTTGCAAGTTTAGGATACCATGTTTATTTTATAACACATATGGGGATTTAATAGTGATTTTATATGTTTAAATAAACTTTATAAACCCTTATTTAATGTTAATATAGGCATCTAACTCACTTCCTTTCCTTTTTCATGCTAATCTTGCAGGGTTTATTTCTTTGGGTGTGCCCTTTATCTGAGATAAAACAAATGGTACTCCCTCTATTGCCTTAGGAAAAACAAGAACATGAGAGGATTTATAAATTTATGTTATATTTTTATACCAAGTTTTAGTTTTTATCCATACCTCTATCATCTCTAAATCTCATAAAACCCTCAATAGACTTATGAAGTATTGATTACATGTTGGGTTTGTAAACATGACTATAAGTTATCTTTTTAGAACTCTTCTTTGCCCTATTTATATGATATGGGAACCTATTAAATTATTTAGACCACTATGAGTTTTATTCATACATATTCATCACCCAATTTTTTTATATATCTGTAATTTATATCCATATTTAGACATAACTTGTAGATAGCATACTATATGTTGACTATGACTGCATGTCTTCGAGATTTCTTATAGATATTTACTTAATAAAAAGTTGTGTCTCACACTCCAATATATTATTTAAATATATGAAACAATTTTAAATTCATTTGGATCTATTCATATAATTTTCATGTTATGTCAACACCAATAAAACCATGTTCTAGCTCACTAATAATTGTAGTCAACTAGAGTTGACCATTGTCAGGGTAACAATGGTCCTCTAGGTTGATTTAACTCTTTTAAACCTATGTCCCATGGTTTAGGAATTAATATAATTAAATTAGTGAACTGTATGCATACATTTCCTAGAGCTTAAGATTAGTACTCAACAATTATGTTCTAATATGTCACTTTTCATTGAAACTTGTAGGTATACATTTTTAGGTCAAAAGAGGATTTTATAGGTTGCTTTGAATGTCAAAATATCAAAATATATACCCTTTTTATTCTCTTTGAAACACAAATGTATTTATAACCTCATTATAACAACTTTTATTGAATGATATGCTCCTACTATTCCACTTTGAGATGTAAAGCTATGTGAGAGTTCAATAATAAAGTGTAGTGAACAAATGCATGACTTGGGAGCCTTTTTGCATCATTTATGGGGCCAAACACATAATATCCTTTTTCAAGCTAATACCTCTTCATGAAGGATAAAAATTATATGCATTCAAATTCACTAAAACTCTAAGTCACATCATTATATATTCACACCAAAAGTGGCTAGAGCTCCATTTTAGAGATTTTAGGGAAGCTTGTCCCTAAACTAAGTTTATACATAGGCACATAACCTTTCAAGTTTACTTACAAATATAATGCCCCAAAAATGGTTCTCATGACTCATCTCAACTCTTCAACCTGATTTGAATATTTCCAACATGCATGGACCTCTCTATGGCTACCTTTTGGTCTTTGTGTAAGGCCACTTGTAGGTGGACATTTTCGTATACAGACAGTGGAGGTGAATATGAAATTATGCATATTATATGATTCTTACAGATATTTATATCCTATTATCAATCTCACATGAATCACTTAAAAAATTAAGTAACTTTAAAATAGTTATGATTCCTCCATTCCAATGTGGTTATCCCTTGAGGGCACCTATAGGTATGACTTAATGTTGTAGACAAGGTAGTGAAGTTAAGACATGAATAATTGCATGATGTATGAGCATTCAACAAGTCTTATACCCTATATAAAATTTAAAATTGATTCCTTCCAACATAAAAGAGTTCAAATAATTTCAAATGATTCATTCCAACATGCTTGGCCTTTCATGATAAACCTATAGATGCACATCAATGGTCTTTGACTATGCATATAGTTTGCATTGACTATCATAGTTCATAATATGTTATTTGGGAAGCTTGGATTATTTAATAATGTGTTTAAAACCTATTAAGACTATTCATGACACCTCAATGAATGTTCTTATAAGCTCACACTTTAACTCTCCATGATTGTAAGTGAATGCAAGTAAAGCTAACTATGTATCACAAATTTAAGACCATGTTATTACATGGTCTTGGCCCTTAACATGGTTTATATAATTAGATTCATCTAATATTTAAACCTAAAAACAACATCACTCTACCTTGATAACTCAATGAGACTATGAAACCAATCAGCTCTTGGAGTAACTTGTAGGTGCTCAATCTTTATTATACAGATTATAAATGACTTGCTAGTGTTTGAATAGTTTATATACTCTTAATATTCAATATTTCTCATATTATAGTCATCTTAACACTCAATTAAAATAATAATAACTCATGAAAAGTCCTTTTATCCTCAAAATAATAAGGTCATACCTTAAAAACTAATTGATTATGATAACTCATTCATAGTTGTAGGCATTTATTGTGTATGACCCATGGTCAATAGTCACTTCATCATTTGGTAGGAAATTATTAACCTTGATATATGATTTGGTATCATAATATCATATTAAAGAGTGGATGAATTTTCTTTTAAGGTATCTTGAATTCAAAACACTATAACACATAGTCCTTTTGTATTATCACAGTCATTTAAGGCTCTAAAATAACAAATTTTATCTTGTTAGAGTATATTGAGTCACATTTCTCTTTGAGAGAATGTTTGGAGGTATTTAATGTTATGAAAAATCACCTCATAACCTATTAAACATTATAATCAAGCTCATAAAATGCATTTTTACCTTGTCGAAGAGATCAACTCAACATAAACACTCTCAAAGGAGATATACTTAAAATGGAGACCTATAAAACCTTAATTGGATGAATGATGTGTGTAATGAAATAAATATTCAATTTTAGAACCTTTAAAGATTCAAACATTTGATTTACAACTCAGGTTCAATTCCAAAACTGACCTAAAGACCATTGACAAAGATAGTGAAGGAAATATGGTTTTATGCTATAAATACTTTATTGGAAGGAGTTATCATATTAGAATAATGAAAAAGTATATTAAATACATATAAAATCTTCCATAAAATCCATTCCTCTCCATTTATTTATTATCTTGAGAAATGGGTACAAGAACAAACCCCTCTTCGATGCATAAACTATAGTGACCTACTGTCACTCTTATTGATTGTTCATAGATATGAGGCAAAAAATATATGAAATAATTACACTAATTTTAATAATTACTTTACCCCTAATAATTTCCAATTTTTTATCTCCTAAATATTTTTCCTCTTTTCGTATCGAGCATTTGAAAATGACCCTTTTAGGGTTGCCAAGAAGGTCAATATAGGAGAAAAGTGGGTTTTTTAAATTTATTCACATTAATATTCCTAAAAAACATTTATATGACCATTTTATCACCCAATTTACCCTATAATATTATTTAATCATAAAAATCCTCTAAAAGCCAGTATGAATGCCTAAAAAAGGCTTATTTTTTGGAATAAAAAAGGCCAAATTGCTAAGGAGATCTAGTTGAAATGATGTAAAATGTGTTATTTAGTATTTAAAATGTATTATAATGTTAATAAATATGTATTTAATATTTTTACTAATCAGATACCATCAAAACCTTACAAAACCTTCTTTAGGGGTCATAAAATGGTAAAAAATGCATGGAAATGAGTCATGAAGTTAGTACAAAATATGATCAACCTAATTGTTCATATATCAAGAAAATAATTACATTTCATCATGATATTAAACTCATCAAGACACTTTAGACTCTTTTTACCATTGAAAATGGCTTGGAAAGGCTAAAAATGACTAGATAAGCATAAGACAAATGAAGGACAAAACCTTAACTCACCTAATAAACATTAAAACCTAATAACCAAGGACTTATATGATAAATTTAAGGAATTTTCAATACTAAACTAATTATTAACAATAAAAATTGGCATAACAATAGGGTTTTTGCATCATGTTGCTGCTCGATCTGAACGCTCCTAATGAGATTTTTGTTGCAGGGGGAGGAGATACTTCGAACTCGCATTCTGCCAATGCTCCTAGTTCAGGGTACGGACCTAGGGGAAGAACATTTGCAGATGTGGCAGCCTTCGAAGCAGATATTCATGATGCTTTTCCTCATGCATCATTTGGGCCAAATCACGTTTCACTTGTAAGTGCTTTAAAACCTATTAGGGTATCTCTAGAACTTGAATTAGCGGAAAATATCTTCCATTCTGAAGAATGGTTTTCATCATGTACTGCCATTTTTTGTTTCTATGGTTTTTGGCCCTCCTTTGTAGATCTATAGAACTGGATTTCCAAGAATTGGATGCAAATTAAAGATGGTCAAATCTTTCCTTGTGCTAGGGGTTTTTTTATAATAGTTTTTCAAAGCCCTGAAGCTAGGAAGTCTATATTGTGTCACAATAATTTTTCTTGGCAGGGTAGATTTCCTCTTATGGCCAAACCCTAGCATAAGGATTTCAATCCTCTCTCAGAATCCTTTAACAAGATCCCTATTTGGGTGCAGCTCCCTTATCTTTCGATACACCTGTGGCATGATGGGGTTTTTAAAACCATTGGAAATACTATAGGGGATTTTTTATATGAAGAAGATAGTACAATTCCTCGCCATTCGACGTGTGCACGATTTCTGGTAGATCTGGATGTTTTTAAGGGCCTTCCTGAGGTGATTTGGATTGAAACCCCAAGGGTACCTAGACTCAAATATTGGATTATGAGGGTATCCCTTTTCGGTGCAGGAAGTGTCACCAAATGTGACATATTGCTACTCATTGTGTTGATGGGAAATCCTTTCCCAGACGTTTACCTTTTTGGTGGCCTAAGGTTACCTCTGAACTTACCATTGACATAAATCTTCTGGAAGCAACATCTGATTCTGAGTCTGAGATTGAGGAAAGTTCACAATCTGAACTGGAAAGTGAAGAGGAATCTTTGGTAAATCATTCTATTAAAACCCTAGTGGCGGTTGTGGTTAGTGATAAAGTTGAGCCTAAGGAGGAGATGGTGGTCTCTCCCCCGGCTTTGGAGGATCATTATAAGAGTCAAACTGGGTATGATTCTCACAAGGATTTTTTCCCTACTGGATTCTAAAGATCATTGTCTTTTGAGGCATGGGTTGCTGAGGCAGCTAAGGTAGAGGATGGTTGGACAATAGTAAAGAGAAAGAAGTCTAAGCCTTTGGTCCCTCCTCTAGTTATGAACCTTCGGTCATGCAAAAAAAATAAAAATCATAACTATAAAGACTTATCTTAAGTACTATTTTGCTGACTGGTTTATTGGGGTCAGTAAACTAGTCGCTTTTATGGTTTATTGGATACTGGTCTGGGAGGTTGTTCAGCTTGCTATTCCAGTTGGTTAACTTTCTAATCAGTGTTTTGACAGATGTGTTCATTCATCCTATTTGTTGGTAACAGGTCCCTATAAAACCTAGTTTTGGTTCTTTTCTGTAATATAGTTCTTTTGTTAACCTGATTGTGCTTAATGGTATATCTTTCACCTTGTTGTATAGGGTTTCAGGGTCCCTTCAAAACCTATTTTTACCTTAATCTAAAACAATAAAAATTGGCATGACATGTAAAGTTTTGAATGATAGGGGTGATAATTTTGACATGTGAAGTCAAAATTGTCAACATTTTAACGACTCAACTAGGAAGCATGCCTATTATGCTTGAGAACCAAACTATTTAAATGAATTTTAGACTCATAAAATAGTGAAAAATATGATTCATTAATTCAAATACTTATTTTTAATTTAAATAAGAACACTTCTTCCTTTAAAACAAGTAAGGAAACCCAAAAAACATGGGAAACCAACTAACAAAGAAAATGTTTAGATTAAGCACTTATTTGAGACAAAACATAACCAAACTAATGTGATAATACATCACTTGGAGGAATATATAAAAACTGTCTATAAGTAACTTAACTCTCAATATTATTTTTATAGATGTATCCCATTAACTGGGATTGGAAGCTCCTCACCATCCATCTTTACAAGTTGGAAGACATTATGGTATTTGTAGTTAGAGATTATGTATGGGCCACTATAAAGGGATTAAAACTTAGTATGTATTCCTATTTTATCTCTATCCTCATCCCAATTGAGAATCAAATCTCTTTCTTTGAAACTCTATGAATAATCTCCTTTGTCAAAGGCTCTCTTCACTTGTGGTTGGTGAATTTTCATGGCTAGCATGGATTGATTTCTAATATCTTCTAGCTCTGTAATATCAACACACTTGAGATCCATTGGTTCATTCTCCAAAAAATCTAGATAATACATTAGTTTTAAAGTAGGGAACTAAAGATAAACAGGTAACCTTGATTGTTTACCATATACTATCTTGTATGGAGAGTTGGCTATTTATCTTTTGTATGTGATCCTATTAGCCCATAGAGTTGACTTCAACTTTAAATGTCGTGACCTTTGATTATCTTCAAAATTCCTTATGATATTTAATATGTTTTTATTTGTTTTCTCAACAAATCCATTAACTTATGGATAGTAGTTTGATGAAGTGTTGAGGTAAACACCATGTTGAAGAATCCATTAGCTGATCATAGTTCCCACAAAGTCCATGGCATTTTTTGAAATTATGATTGAAGGAACCCCAAATCTAGTAAGCAAACCTTCATAAAAATCTAGTACATTGGATTCATTTTATTCTTTCAATGCTACTACCTTTGTCCATCTTATGAAGTAATCCATATTAGTAAGGATCTACTTATGACCTGATCTTGAAAGAGGACTAATGAGGCCAATAAAGTCCAATCCCCATTGGATAAAGGGTTGGTTCACTGCAATTGGTTAGAGAGGTAAGGTTGTAATTTTCACTTTCCCTACAAACATAGTACATTGTTTGAATTTCCTAACCCATGCATGATAATCACCAAATATGATTGGCCAATAGTACACACCTCTCATGATTTTAGAGGATGTAGTCTTGCTGAGAAGTGTCATCCACCATGTTTATCATGGAACTCTTCAAATAGATTTTGTGTTTGGCTTGTAATCTATACACTTTAACAACATGCCATTGATATCTTTCTTGAAAATAACATCATCAACAAGTGGAAATGGAATGGATTTAAATCTAAAATATCTTATTTTTGAATCACCTAAATGAGAAGGATAAAGACCATCTTGGAGAAATCTTACCAAGTCATGAAACCAACTAGAAGGTGAGTTATGATTAGCTGTAACTTATTCATCATTAGAAACTAAAACCACTTAATTAGCCTCTTGAAAGTCTTGGGCTAAGTTCTCAAAAATTCCTTTACCTCTAATTAGCTTTGTGACCTTTATTTCCACATCATACTCTATTACCTTCATTATCCAAGTATCTCTCTTCTCATTTATATCTTTTTTCAAGAGGAACTCCTTGATATTTGGATGGGCAACCATTAGGTGTATCTTGTTATTAGACAATAAGTATCTAGAATTATTGAGAGACATTATTACTAAAAGTACATTTTTTTCAACAAAATAATACCTTGTTTCATATTCCTCCAACCCTTAACCAAAGGAGGCTATTGGCTGCTTCAAGGCCTCATGATTCTATTGCATAAGAATACCTTAAATGATGTCCATGCTAGCATAAGTGTAAAATATGAAGTCTTTTGTGAAATTTGTATTTATGAGTGTAGAAGCACTAGCTATGTATTTATTTCTCTATTCAAAAATCTTTATTCCTTAATTGGACCAGTCAAAACTCTGATTTTTATTTAGCATGGTTGTAAGTGGCTTAGCAAAAGTGGTAAAATTTAACATATATCTTCTTAGAAAATTGATTTTTCCTAAGAATATTTATAAGGCATTTTTTTGCTTAGGCAAGGAAAGAGAAAGAATTGAATATTTTTTATTTATGATCTATAATTAAACCATAATTTGAAACCACATGCCCAAGAATCTTACCTTCATAATTCAAGAAGACACAATTTTTGGGATTAAGAGACACCCCAAATTGTCTACACCTTTCAGACAAATGTTTGAGGTGGACCATGTGCTCACTTGAACTCTTTGAAAACATGGTTATTAATCCAAATAGATAAGTATAAACCTATTAATGAGACCTTGGAATGCCATATCTATGGCCCTTTGAATAGTTGTCCAACATTAGATAAATTGAAAGGCATATTTCTATATGAGGAGGTCCCATACTTCATAGTGAAGGTTGTATTGAATTGGTCCTCTTCATTAACCAAGATCTTAATATCACCACTATATCCATCCAACAAAGATAACCTCTCTAATCCAAAAATTGACTACAAAATTTGCTCCATGGATGGCAATGGATAGTGATCTTTCAGGGAATCCTTGTTCAAATCTTGAGAGTCAACATAGTCTAATCTAACTGCTCTTATTCCATACTAGAACAAGGTTTGATACCCAATTTGAGTACTTTATTAAGAATATAATGTTGACTCTATGAGATTATAAATTTCAACTCTCATCAAACACTCAAGTTTTGGATTGATGGGCATTCAAATTTATCTCAGTGGTTTTATTTTATCCTCTAGCTCAATGGAGTGTTGAGCTAGACTTGGATCAAATACTTTTAGATCATTATATTTCCATGAAAATAAATCAACAAAACTTGTACATAGTTTAATAAAAAAAATTATTTTGTGGAGTGCATACCTAACCTAATTTCAAGTTCTTACTAGCTAAAATCTCCACATTGGCATAGTGATATTCTTTAGTTGACAAAGATGATTTATCTTTCCTCAATTCATCATCACCACTGAATATTGTCTCAAGTGTGACCAATACTTTGGGAATATTTTAAATTTTTTAGTTGCAAAATCTGATCACCATACTAATACAAGTACTTTGATTGATTTCTAGAGGATAACTCAACATTTTCTTAAAATAACCTAACAATCTAATTATCATCCTCAAAAACTTGCCAATTCTCATGGTTATCCAAAATGGAAGGCCTCAAAACCACCTTAATATGTGACTAATTTTTTTATTTTTTGATAATAGATAGGATACTAAATTGAGCCCCTATGTTAGCCAACCCATCTACATGTTTATTATCATCTCTTAGTATTGCCTAAATATTAGAAGCTTGAAAACCCTTAATTAAGTCCCACACCCTATGCTTATAAGATCTAAGTAATTTGTTTTTTCATACATTAATACATTTTACTTAGTAAACTATAAGCTCAATATCACCAAAAACTTATAAGTTGTTGATTTTCATCTTCTTAGCCCACTGCAAACCATGGACTAGTGCCTCATACTCTACAACATTGTTTGAAAAACCAAACTAAAACATGTTATAAGTACAATCACTAAGAGGGAGGGCTGAATAAGTGAGCCCAAATATTTAAATCTCAATTCCAATCCTTTAAAACTATTTAAACAATCATCATATATGAAATTGATCAAGAAACATTAACAAGAGAGCTGATTCATTCAATGCATACACAAGATTAAACACATAACACATACTTATTGTGGGAAACCCTCATAGGAAACAAAACCCACTCTCAAGTCTAAAACACATGGAATAATTTTCCTATAATAAAATATGAACAAGATACTGGTAAAATATTTTAGACCAGAAAACCTTTATCGTATCCTCCTAACCAAAGGACTTTAGTGAAACACCTATTTCACAAGGAGAAAATGCCTCTAAAGAAGATCAACTCCTTTAAACCCTTATGTATTCCCCTAAATATTACCCTAGTGTTCATAGAGTGTGTTTGTTTCTATAATTGTGAGTGAAATGAATGTATGTTCAATGTTAGATAATGAACACTTGTCCTCATCTCATTGCTCTTAGGAAAAACATGCTTTATTGATACTTTTGTAAGGAACTCAATCTTTAGATTCATTAACCATCAAACACTTTAACCCATTTAACTTACTACACACCATATATCTACATGTATGAAATCCCATAAACCATTATATCTTCATATGGTCTTAATCTTTAACATTATGTAAAATATACTAAGTATGGGGACCATTGCTTATCTGCCTAGAAGGCTAACTTTGTACCTTCATATCTTTTATTTCACTCAAGCATAGGTTCTAAAATTTGGACCATATGATCTCTTCACATAGGATAATCCAACCATGTGTCAATTTTATCATATAACCCTCACATGTGTGAGATATAAATACATTAAAATTCTCACTCAAATTTTGTGGCCACATGGCCAACTATGTCAAAAACTTGTTTGTGAGGCCAACTTTAAACATGCATATATTTTGTTGTGCTCTAGTGCTTGACCTTAAAGTTAGAAAAAATTAATTAGGTATAAATATAAAAAAGTAAATATTGATACCTTCTCTTGAAACATCCACAGATGTGAGATATTCCACCATAAAAATTCCTACTTAGCTTTTCTTACCACATTGCAAATTTGGCTAAGTATGGGAAAATACTATCAAAATGCCTGAGATCCCAACTTTACACTTGAATATATTTTTTCATGACTCATAGATAGACTTGAGAATTTATGTATAGAAAATAGGGACTAATTTTATCACAACCATAAGACCAACTCCCCTTAGATCATTCATATCTGATAATGGTGACATCAACAAACTACCTACTTAGATTTTATGCCACTAGAACTGTAGATACCAATATTGTGTCAACTCCCCTTGTTCCCCTTATAAACATTAACACTCCTAACCCACACCTTAATAATTTAAAAACTACTTATTTTAAATTAATTACCTCACCATGACACCTCACCCTAAGACCATTTCTTAGCCTATGAGTCACCCTGAGACTAGATCCTCCAAATCCTAACTACCTAAGACCTATTCTCACTCCATCATAACTCCCTAACCAACTCTCATGGCTCATAAACCCATGTTTTGACCGTTCTCCAATGGAAAAGGCACTTGGCAGGTGGAGAAGTGGGCAAAGAGCTAAAAATAGCCCTTTTACCCATTCTTTCTCCACCAATGTAGGTCAACCCTCAGCTGACATCAGTGGGATCACTGACATCAGTTACATAAGCCTAGCTCTAACATTGAGCTCCACCCCCCACCTTTTTACAAATTCACCCACACACTTTGAGATTCTAAGCATTAGAATTTGACTATCATTCTCTTGGCTACTAAAGCTCTACACAAGTCATTCCAGAGACTAGATTGAGACATTGTACAAGGACCTCAATATCAGCCACAATGGGAATAAGCATTTTGACACCTCTATTTCTTCATCTAATAGAGCTAAGTATTCTTGATTCTCAATTCAGTATTTTAGAATACATTATTAATTAGTTTCCATTTGATATTTCTAAACTGTCAAGAGACCCGACTTCTTCCGTGGAAGGGTTGAAAGGCCTTACCCTTATTCTCACCCTCTTTTCACACCTATCCCCTACCTTTACCCTTCCTCAGACCTTATTCACTTTCCCACACCTCTGCACAAACCTCCTAATTTTGAGAGACTCCTTTGTCTACCACAAAAACATCCTGAAAGCCCTCCAAGGCTGACTACCCCTTTTGACATTAGCAACCCAACCAACGTTGGCATCATTCCCTACCAACCTTGGCAAACCCACCGACATCGACAACTATATTATAAACTAAAAAACTAGAAAACCTATCCAAATAGCCCATAGACTAGAAAAAATATTTGGATATCTTTTTGTAACATTATGAGACACATGAACTGTAGGGAACAGGTACACAACATTCTACCTTTCCATTTCTTTAGTCTTTTTTCATTTCTTTTTATACAAAACTCTTTTCTTTAAATAGTGGAATATCATCCCTTAGGGAGCTTTACGCTTATGGGACTGAGTGCATAGCTTGGCAATCCACCATATCCTCTTTTAACATCTTCTTTGTTCAAGTTTCTTTATTACTGTAGGTGTTTCCTCCATAGCCAAAGAGGAGCTCCCACAAAGCTTGGATATAGTGCACACTAAATCTAGGTAACATCAAACCCAAACCTTCTTAACCTTAGTTTCTTCCTCCTTTGAATGTAATTAGAGAAAACTTAGAGAAACATTCTGGCATGCCTGGTGGGATAATGGATTTTGAGCTCACTTAACATCAAGTGATTAGGGTACTTCTATAACAAAAACCAATGGTCAATGATGTAATGCATGAACGGGGATTTTTGTTTGCAAAAACCCTATCTATGCTATCATTATGGTCCTTGCCAATGAAAGAGCAATGTGCCTTTCAATTCTCACACACCTTCATCACATGCCAGTTTATCTTTTAGGATGCAGTGTCTTAAAATTATATGCTCACACATTGTCATCTCAAACCAAAACATTTTCTAACCACTAACATAACATCATAATTTATTTAATGAAAATACCAATTTGTGTTATATAAATTATCATATCCCATTCACATTATTTTCTATGGAAAAAAATACACATGGAAACTAACAAACAAACACAATTTATGTCAATCATATACCATCACCAATATGGAAAACTACTGAAGCATAAATAAACTCATTTCATTTTTAGCATACACCATCACCAATATGGAAAATTGTTAAGGATGAAAAAACACATAACCTATGTTACATCATACACCATCACATAATATGGAAAAGGTTATAACATCATCATACACTCATCATTTCAAGCATGTACCATTAAACATATGGGAAATGATAAAAACACTAACATAACCAAAACAACTATCAACCTCTTCAACTCTTCTTCCCTTTTTGGGAGAACTAAATTGGCCTGAGGCCCTTAAAATAGGAGATATGTAGGTAGCACTCAGTTGACATGGGATATTCTAAGGTTAGCTCGGCCATTCGTTCGTCCATCTACCTAATGGACCAACTATCTATACCCCAAGCTCACTGACTATCCTAAACTACCCAAAATCATGACCAAACAACCAGCCCTGACACTGTAGAAGTCACCTTAGAATTTTCATAGGGCACATTCGAGATCACTTATATCTCAACCCAACTGAAAAAATGACCTTGGAGATCGTGACTATCTCCTCAGACCATGACCACATTTGAGATAACTTTGCTTAGGTTATTTTAATTGCATATGCTACCTCATGAATAGTTAGCAAATTATATGCACCCCTCATACCTATTTTTAGATCGTGACCAAGTTTATCCCCAATATCTGTGACACTTTTTTGTTTCTAGGAGCACTTCCTAGCCCAAATACTTGGAACATGATGCCCATTAGAGCTACAACTTTGATCATTTAACCTAATCAGCTACCACTAATAAGCTAGGGACCGGTTACTTCAATTTTAGTCCTCCTTAACCATTAGATCTATAAATTTGATCATTTTAACCCAATCAGATACCACTAATAAGCTGGGGACTAGTTACTTCAATTTTAGTCCTCCTCAACCTTGCCTGCAACAATTTGACTTGCCTATCATGTGAAGTGGTATATGTGCAATCTCAACTATTACAGCGTTTAAACTCCAACCTCATATTACACATCCAATACCTATCATATTGACACCTAATCTCAAGTTACCTTCTCTCGATTCCCACTTTGAGGGTGAATACCCCATCCCATACCTAGGGCAACTTACATCTATTTTTGTCTTGCAATTCATTAGGACAAACCACAAGACAAAAAGGGGTAAATGTAGACACCAATATCATGTCAACTTCCCTTGGTCCCCTTCTAAACATTAACACTCCTAACCCACACATTATTAATTTAAAAAATACTTATTTTATATTAATTACCTCACCATGACACCTCACCTAGACACCTCACCCTAGGACCATTTCTTAGCCTATGAGTCACCTTGAGACTAGGTCTTCCAAATCCTAACTACCTAAGACCTATTCTCACTCCATCCTAACTCCCTAACCAACTCTCGTGCCTCATAAACCCATGTTTTAACCGTTCTCCAATGGAAAAGGCACTTGGTGGGTGGAGAAGTGGGCAACGAGCTAAAAATATCCCTTTTACCCATTCTTTCTCCACTAACATCGATTAACCCTCAGCTGATGCCAATGGGATTACCGACGTCAATTACATAAGTCTAGATCTAACATTGAGCTCCACCCCCCACCTTTTTACACATTCACCCACACACTCTGAGATTTTAAACATCAAAATTTGAATATCACTCACTTGGCTATCAAAGCTATGCACAAGTCATTCCAGAGACTGGATTGAAACATTGTACAAGGACCTCAACATCAGCCACAATAGGAATAAGCATTATAACACCTTTGGTTCTTCATCTAATAGAGCTAAGTATTCTTGATTCTCAATTCATTATTTTAGAATACATTGCTAATTAGTTTCCATTTGATATTTCTAAATACTGTCAAAATACCTGACTTCTTCTGTGGAAGGGATTAAAGGCCTTCCCCTTATTCTCACCCTCTTTTCACACCTATCCTCTACCTTTACCCTTCCTCAGACCTTATTCACTTTCCTGCACCTCTGCACAAACCTCCTAATTTCTAGAGACTCCTCTGTCCACCATGAAAGCATCCTGAAAGCCATCCAAGGCTGACTGTCCCTTTCAACATCGGCAACCCAACCGACATCGGCATCATTCCCTACTGACCTCGGTAGACCCACCAACATCAATGACTATATTCTAAACTAACAAACTAGAAAACTATCCAAACAGCCCATAGACTAGACAAAATCTTTGGATAGCTTTATGTAACATTCTGAGACACACAGACTGCAAGGAATAGGTACACAACATTCTACCTTTCCATTTCTTTAGTCTTTTATCATTTCTTTTTATACAAAACTTTTTTCTTTAAATAGTGGACTGTCATCCCTTAGGGAGCTTTACGCTTCTGGGACCGAGTGCGTAGCTTGGCAGTCCACCATATCCTCTTTTAACATCTTCTTTGTTTAAGTTTCTTTCTTACTATAGGTGTTTCCTCCACATCCAAAGAGGAGCTCCCAAAAATCTTGGATACGGTGTGCACTAAATTTGGGTAACATTAAACCCATACCTTCTTAACCTTAGTTTCTTCCTCCTTTGAATGCAATTAGCAAAAATTTAAAGAAACAAGAACCAAACTATCTAGATGAGAACTATGGACTACCAAATGAATTAAAATTATGAACATAATATATCCAATCATATTTGACCATTTATATAACCAATTTAAAATTTTAAAATCACCATACTCATACCTAAACATCTCTAATCCTGCCAAACTCGAAGATCAACAAAGTGAACTTCAAGCACACTAGGACAAACACATTGTACACTTTGTCATTATAAATCAAGATAAAAAATAACTTCATCCACTCACAATGACACCTAAATTACATCACCATGAAAAATCTCTAACAATCTCCCCCTTTGTCATTAATGTCAACATATATCATACAACTCACCTTCCTTCTTTCTCTTCAAACACTCCTAAAAAAGGAACATTTTCCTCCTTTGACACAATGACAAAGTGGAAATAAAATAATATTGAGGACATAAAAATACTACCAATAGGATAATACCACCTTAAAAAAATGATACAAACTCCACCTTACCTTGATCCTACCTCTTCTTGTCTTGAGAACATCCTTCTTGCTACATGTCAACATTCTTCTTCAACCAAACACTGTAACCAATGAAGATAGAACACACAAAATACTTAGATCTAATGGAAATCACTTAGAAAAATATAAGAGGTAATCCTATAATATATCTATGACATTTCATATCTTGAGAATCTTTAGATCTCACACACCATGAAAAACCATCATACAGACTTACTAACCTTATATTTTAAGACACTTCCATGACCACCAACTCTGTATCTACACTATAACTTCCTTAAAAACATCTAGAAAAATATCATGAAATATTTTATCCTAATTAACAAAATACCTATTGATTCATATAAAAATAAATGACACCCAAGATTTATCTTAGATACTCAAATGTAGATTTTGATAATAATTTGGTCATAATATATGTAAGCTACTCTTTTTTAGGCACATAATCCAACTTAACACTTTTATTACTCACTTTTTATCTCAAGAAATGACATATAATAAGAATTTGCTTATTTTTTGAGTGGATAACATGATTCTTTGAAATAATAATTACACTAGTGTTGTCATAATAAATACAACAAGGTCCATTTTGTCTTACCTTATAATCTATCAAATTTTGTTTCATCCACATGAATTGTGTGTAATATGAAGAAAATATTATATATTAATCTTATGTATTTGATAAATACATCGAGGCGTGCTTCTTACTTAGTTAAAACACCAAGAATTCCCCCATGAAGAAGACCCCACCATTGGAACTTCTCCTATCATCTAGACATTATGTCCAATCTACATCTGTATAATATTTCTAAAATAATTATTCACTCTTAGGATACCATAAACCATAATATATGTTACCTTTGAGATATCTCAAGATCCTTTTGACTAATACTAAGTGATATTATCTATTATTGGCTCAAAATCTTCCAAAAAGACCAATTTCTTGCATGATATCAAGCCTAGAAGTAGTAGAGTACAAAAGACTTCTAATCATGGATCTATACAAAGTTTGATCAAATTTTGGTTAGTCATCTAGTTTACTTAACTTGTACCCTATGATCATTGGATTACCCATTGGCGTATAATCCATCATGTCAAAATTCCTTAGCATATACTTGATGTATTTATCTTGTTAAATGAATATCCATACATCAAGTTGATTAATTTTTAATCCTAAGAAGAAATATAGTTCTCCCAACATTGACATTTAAAACATAGTATTCAAACCATCTACAAATTCTCTACTTATTTACCATTGTTAGATCCAAAAACTATGTGATCAACATTTATAATAACTATCAATTGATTATTTCCTTTTGTCTTAATGTATAAATTACTAATAGCTACCCAATTTTTAAAACATTGACTCTAAATATACTTATCTAATCTATCATACCAAGCTTCAGGAGCTTGTTTAAGACCCTATAGATCCTTCTTTAGTTTACAAACAAAATCTTGATTACTTGACATGAAGTATCCTTCAGGTTGCTCAATGTATAATTCTTCTTCTAAGTTGACATTCAATAATGCATATTTCACATCCATTTGATATAACATAAAACCCTTCAAGATTTCATATGCCAAGAAGAGTCTAATTTTAAAAGTCTCATCAAAATTTATTCCTTCAACTTGAGCATATCCTTTACACACCAATCTAGATTTATTCCTTGTGACTTCTCCTTTCTCATTCATCTTGTTTTTGAAAACCCACTTGGTACGTATCATAATTTTATCTTTTGGTCTAGGAACTAAGTCCCATATTTCATTTATTTTAATATGATAAATTTATTCATCCATTACATCATTCCAACTTTCATATTTTGTAGCTTACATGAATGTTTTACATTTAATCATAGAAAACAAAGCTAAGTCTTATTAATTATAATTGAACAACATTCTCCTTCTAGTCTATAACCTTATACCAACATTTCTAATAATTTGAGAGATTGGATGATATTTTTGAATTCTTCTAGATGGATATTTAGAATATTTCCTTTCCTCCTACTCTTCATCTTCATATATTTGAATATATAACTCATCATTGTTTGTAAAATCATTCTAAATTGAATCACTTTCTTGTAATTCTAGATTCTTGAATCTATTGGTCCCATCTACCCTTAAATTTGAACTTTTAACAATCTTGTGAAGTCTCTTGTTGACTCACCTATATGAAGTAATAATAGAAGAGTAACCTAAGAAGATTCTCTCATCAGAACTTGAATCAAAATTTTAAATTTTCTCTTCACCTCTTTTGATGAAGTACCTACTCCAAAACACTCTAAAATGTTTGACATTAGCTACTCTATTCTGCCATAACTCATAAGGAGTATTATCATTATTTTTTCTAATTTGAAACCTATTAGGATGTAAACTAAAGTGTTGGATGTCTCTTCACAATAACTAAATAACAGTTTGGAATCTTGAAGAATTATTCTAATTAGCTCTTAAAGAGTCTTATTATTCCTTTCAACAACACCATTTTGGTGTGGTGTTTTAGAAGAAAAATATTGTCTCCTTATTCCTCATATTTTCACAAAAATCATAAAATTCATGAGACCAAAATTCACCTCCTCTATTTGATCTTACACACTTTATCCTTGACCCTTTATCATTTTCTACAAGAACTTTGAATTCCACAAATTTTACAGAAGCTTCTAATTTTTCTTTAAGAAAAAATATCTAAGTCATCCTAGTAAAATCATCAATGTGAAGTATGAAGTAGCTATTAAATTGAGTACTTTGGGTTATCACATGTCCACATAGATCAATGTGGATCGACTTTAATGGCCTTGTTGTGGAGAACTCCTTGGATTTGTATCTTCTTTTGGTTTTCTCCACATGAAGACATGCCTTGAAAAGATAATGATGAATCTTAGAAATCTTGGGCATATGCCTTACCAACCCATTTGAATTAATATTTACCATGTTATTGAAATTTATATGTCCAAGAATTCTATGTTAAATCTAATTTTCTTCTAATTAAATCATGAAGAATTCATCCTTCTTGAATTCATGGAATACATACATGTCGTTATCTATTTTATAAACATTTGTAGCTAATTTTCTATCCTTTCATACTTCACAAACTCATCATGAAAATTTACAACATTTATTTTCTTAAATATTTTACTCAAACTTAAAATACTATGTTTCAATCCTTTTACATATAAGACATTCTTAGTGCTAGAATGACCATTATCCAAAATCATAGTACCTTTTCCAACTATGTTAGTAGATTTTTTTCACCAAATCTCACTGAACCAAGATTGGCCTTCTTAAGAGAGATAAAATTTATCTTGTCTCTTGTCATATGATTTGAGTATTCACTATCTATGAAACATCTCATGTTCCCATCTTCTTGAGTATGCATGGTTACTTGAATAAACATTGTCTCTTCCTTAAGTGGACCACATGGATTCTACCCAGTACCCATTAAAGAAATCATTCAAATTTGACCTAAATTTCTCTCAATCATTACTTGTCCATGAATTTTCATTCTTAACCCTTTTGGTGGAACTAAAATTCCTTTTATCCTTACATAAGAGCACATTTGAGTAATTCATGACTTTATGTTCAAATTGTTCCTCCCTCTGGTTGAGACCATTAACCATCATGATTTATAAATTCTTGATTATTTCTTTTGTATCTTTTATTTTCATCTTCACAGCATCCATGCTTGAATTTATATTTGATAAATCTCATTCTAGTTTGTCTTGAAGACAAGCCACAAAATCTTTGTCAACCATTTTACCTTTGATCACCTTTAGGTGGTTAAATTTACAAGAAGGACTTGCTCTAATACCAATTATTAGTGATACAATCACTGAGAGGGGTGAATCAATGAGCCCAAATATTTCAATCTCAATTCTAATCCTTTAAAACTATTTAAACAATCAACATATATGAATTTGATCAATAAACATTAACAAAAGAGATCGTTCAAAAAATCTATGTGAAGGCGGAAGGCGGAAGGCGCGCAGGATGGTTTGAAATTTGAATGAAGCGCTGGGACGCGCTGGGAGCGCTAGGCATGTTGGGCGCGCTGGAAGCTTTCCCAGAACCTACAGCTAAATATGCAGGGAGGTAGAAAGAAGATGCCCCTCCTAAAAGGGGAAATGAAGGGTGGAAGGTGAAAGGAAAACTGGTGGTGGAAAACCAAGAAGGAGGTATCAACAGAGAAGGGATAACAGGAGATGATAAAGAAAATGAAGGATCTAAATTTTTTGCTGATTATTCTCTTGCTGTGCTGGGGCAAAAGACTGAAAGGGAGAAAGAGAAAGGGTGTTTAAACAAGGAAGAAGCCTCAGAAGTGTAGAAGGTAGAGCACTCAGAATAAAGGAAGTGGTCCTCTCTGTTCGGCAAGAAATCCAAAGAAAAACTTCTCTTCCCGCCGGTTATTACTAAATCTTGCTGGGAGAAAGGTGAGTTCCAAGTATTCATCCCTGATCCTTTAATAGATTTTTTTGTGTCTTCATTGGAATCCACCTTAGTTGGTAAATTTTTAGGGGCAAGACCAAATTTAGAATCCCTTTCCAAAATGGTTAAAAGGAAATGGGTTATTCGAGGAGATGTTGAAATGGCTCCAATGTTGAATGGCTTCTTTTTGTTTAATTTCAACTGTAAAGAGGATATGAACAAGGTTTTGTGTGGAGGACCATGGTCTTTTGGCAAATGCTCTTTAACTATTAAAAAATGGGAGCCCAATATGGACTTATCAGATTCCTTCTTCTTAACCACTCCCATTTGGGTAAGACTTCCTGGACTTCCCTTAGAATTCTGGCATGAGGACATTTTTATAGGTATAGCCAGCACTTTTGGTGAACTTGTGGCATTGGACAATGCAACGGTAACCAGATCCAAACTTCAATATGCCAGACTTTATGTTAAAGTTGTAGATTTGAACAACCTCCCAAAAAAAATGGATTTAATCTCAAAGCATGGTAAAAAAACTCAAAGGTTTGTGTTTGAAGATTTGCCCAATTCCTGTTATGTCTATAAAAAATAGGGGCACTGGGCCAGAAACTATCCCTACAAAAGGAAATATTATTCAAGCAGTGTTTTGGATGAAAGGAAGAACAAGGTTCAGCACAAGAAAGTATGGATAACTAAAGAAAACAATCAAAAAGAACTAAAGAAGAATGTAGATATTAAAGTACTGCATGCTGAGGAGGAGAAAGAGATCCCTATTGAAGAATCAAAAGAACCACAATCAGATGCAGATGAAGAGGCTGAGGTGGAGAAAGAAAATTTTGAGCAAGAAGGATATGGGCTGCAACTAGAAATCACAAATCCTGAACAAAGGAAAGATGAGTTGATAGATGTAACTAAACAAATTGTTGGCTATCAAAAGATAGAAGACAGCTGGGGAGATATAGAAAATTTTGAGACAGAAGGGAAGGGAAGGCAATCAGAAACCACAGTACCCACACATAGTAAAGAAGATTTGATAGATTTATCAAAGGAAATCATTCTATACCAAAGGGTAGAGGATCTACGGAGAGAGGCAGAAGGCAAAGTAGTGCTGGAGGAAGGAGAAATCTTGGCTGATATAGGAAATAAATTAAAGGAGAGAGTTCCTCTTCTGTCTCAGCCAATGAAGAATCAGGTTGATAATGAATTGCCTTTGGAAGAGCTTCCTGCGAATGTTAAAGGAGAAAATTTAAAGCATTTTCCTAACCAAAGGAAAAGGGCTGAAAAGAAGACAAATACGAAAGGACTAGAAACTAGAAGCAGTAAAAAAGACCAGCAAATGAAGGTGAAAAATAGTGCTTCTATTTTGGATAAATCTAGAAAAAGAGAAGAGCAGAATTCAAAAGTGAAAGCGGATGTTGGTTGTCCAGACAAACCTGGAAGAAAACCCATAAGAAAAATCAGAGAGCTAGAAAGCAAGTAGAATATAGCTGATGGAAGGCAGGCAACAATTCTAGATTTTACCCCAAAAAAATAGTTATTAAACTATTTATTGGAAATTAGAAGGCTGGATGTAATCGAATATTGTGGCCATCCTTGTATAACCAATGGTTGTTGCTACTTCTTAGTAGCATTCAGGAATGCTTCTCCTGGAGCTTGTAAACGTTTTATCTTTTCTGCTTCTGTAATAGGGTTTTAGGGCCCCTTCAAAACCTGCTTTTACCTTAATCTAAAACAAAAGAGATCATTCATTCAATGTATACAAAAGATAAAACAAATAACACAGTTCCTTTAGGAAACCCTCATGGGAATAAAACCCACTCTCAATTCTACAACACATGGACTACTTATCCTATAATAAATTATAAACAAGAGACTGATCAAATTGTTTAGACTATCAAACCTTGATCATTTCCTCTTGACCAAATGCCTTTAGTGAAACACTTATTTCACAAGGAAAAACTACCCCTAAGGAAGATCAACTCCTTTAAACCCTTCTTTGGTATGAAAATCTCCATCTTAGAACTAATGTCTTCAATACCTAATGATGGATATTTGATTATCTAGCCCATACACAAACTCTCTATCTATCTCATATAGGCTTCTCACATAGGCATGACATAATCTATCTCCTTCACTCAAACTACCCTCATATGCACACTCAGACCTATTCACATATCCTCAAACTAAAATAACACTATTTAGACATTATATTATGACCTAAAGTTCATGAACATAGTCCTAAATCTTATCTACTCATTAACTCATCATTTGGGCACTCTACCTTTCCTTCACTCCACAATTCTCATATACACCTTGCATTCATCTCATCAAAAGTCCAAAAATGAACACATTTGGTTTCACTATTTATAGATAATTCATGAATTATCAACTCCACACTAGTCCTCATCATCCAAAACATAGGACTTCACTCTTAAGTCATCCTACATGGGTCACACTTAAGCACAAGTCTCTTTCCAATAGGCCTAGGTCACTTTTAGTTCATATTAAGACTCAATCAGCTCTTTGACACTTCTCCAAGCAAACTAGGAAACATAAGAAAAATTTCCTACATATGGATCCATGCCACATGATTTATAGGTCCCCCTTAAGTTCCAACAGCCAACATAGTACCCTTCTGCTTAAGCACAATTTTCTCAAATAACATTGTATCCATACAATCATCATGAACAAACACACAATCACCTTATAAGCCTTTATTCATATTTCATATTATTGGTAAATCCTTCATAATGCACATAGATCATCCTTGTGGAGTCTAGAACACTCCCAAATAGCTAATTCATCATGATATATCAAAAAACATCAGAGAGAGCTCAAATACCCTTCTTAAGTTATGTGGAGAACACATTCAAGCACATAATAAAATTTGGAGATCAATATCTTTGTCTATACATACAATAAGACCTTAAATTTTATGTTTCTAGATGTACCTAAGAGTTATCTACAAATTCATTATTTACACTATGGTCAAATTCTACATAGATCAAAATTTATGGCTCAAAAACTAGACACTAGCTTTTCCTTCATTAAATTCAAATATTCAAATACAAATGGTCAGAGTTAAACCTCTAACATCATGCTATCATCTTGAGTCCTCACTACTTAGATTAAACACACACCATCAATCTTATTATATTTATCTTGACCTTTAACACATAGTGTTCTAATTCCAAATGTTAAACCTTGAACATAATGACCTCATCTTGTGCACTCTTGAAAGACTAACTCAATGTGCACCATCAGTCTCCTGTACATCACTTGATCTATATCTATTTTAAACATTAAACACCTTGAGAACATATCAATAAAAACACACCATTGATATATATATATATATATATATATATATATATATATATATATATATATATATATATATATATATGTATGTATATATATATGTATGTATATATATATGTATGTATATATGTGTGTGTGTGTGTGTGTGTGTGTGTGTGTGTGTGTGTATACATATATATATATATATATATACATACATATATATATACATACATATATATATACATACATATATATATACATACATATATATATACATATATATATATACATACATATATATATACATACATATATATATATATATATATATATATATATATATATATAGGTATAGGTATGAAAATCCACTGACCATTATATCTTATAAGAATCTTGATCTTTATCTCTGTTTAATGTTAAATAATGAACACTTGTCCTCATCTTGATGCTTCCTAACATCTTGGAAAAAACATGTCTTATTAATCCTTTTGTAAGGAACTCATTCTTTATCTTAATTAACCAATAAAAAATTTGACCTATTTGACTTATTGCACACCATAAATATATGTGTATGCATTCTTATCAACCATTAGATCTCCATCTGGTCTTGATCTTTAACATTGTGCAAAATAGACTAAATATGGGGACCATTGCTTATCTACTTGGAAGGCCAACTTTGCACCTCCATATATTTTTCTTCATTCAACTATAGGTTATAAAATTTGTATCATATGATTTAATCACATATGATAATCCAACCATGTTTAATATACTCCTATAACCCTCACATGTGTGAGATAGAATGACATTAAAATGCTTACTCATATTTTTCTACCATAGAGCCAACTATGTCAAAAACTTGTCTAAGAAGACAACTTTTAATATGCATATATTTTGTCACGCTCCACTTCTTGACCTTATAATTATAAAAAATAAACTAGGTAAAAATTTGAACAAACCCATATGATAACCTTCTCTTAAAACATCCACACATGTGATATATGCCACCATCAAAATGCCTACTCATCGTTTCTTGCCACATTGCAAATTTGTCTATGGGAGAATACTATCAAAAGGCCTAAGAGCCCAACTTTGCACTAGAATATCTTTTGTCACAATTCATTTATAGAATTAATAATTTTCACATAAAAACTAAGGAATAATGTGATCAAAATCATATGACTGACACCCCTTAACTCATCTATATGTGGTAATGGTGATGTCAGCAAACTACCTAATCATATTTTCAACCACTAGAGCAAAACTATTGAGATGAAAACTATGGACTACTAGATTAATTCCAATTATGCACATGATATCTATAATAATAATTAAAAATTTATATCACCCATTACACATTATCAAATCACCATACTCATCCCTAAAATACTAATCATGTCAAAACTAAATATCAACCAAGCCAACTTTAAACACACTAGGACAACACATTACACACTTTATCATTGTCCCTTAGGCTAACAAAACACTTCATCCACTTACTAGAATAACTCTATGACACCACCATGAAAAATACATAATAAAACATAATTAAGGATAAATAAATTTTATTTTTTAGATAAATCAACAAAATTCTAGTCTCGGTACTATGCTTGTTCCTTGATCCATCGAAGCACAACTATCATAGACCTTCACTAGATTCATCATCCTTCACCATGGATGGAATTAATGCATAATTCTCATGGATGGAATAAACATTAAGCACCTTATCCTCCCTTATATTTTAAGGATAATTATCATGTAAGTTTGAGGCCCATTCATCAAGGAACAAATCTGAACCTCCATTTAAAGTAAATCAGTTTACACTCCACTAGTTTTTAACACCTCATCCAAGATGACACAGTTAGTGTTTACAACACTTGGTGTATATGGATCCAAATTAAAAAATGAAATGGGTTAATAATTAATTTTAAACTTAGTACTATACCTAGTTTTTAACATTAAATATGCACAATTATATTATAAGTATCCCCTAATCTTTGAGATGAAGTCTCTTGATAGACACATGGCAAAGTAAGGAGGCAAGTCCATGACAACTACATCTTATTGAATGGTAAAATTAGACAAGCATGTAGTGTCAAATTTAATAAATTAATAATATATAATATATAATATATTTTATGGTGATCCATATAGTTGTAATACTCCTTTAACATTTGGTTCATAAACTATACCAAGTTTATCTGTAATTTGCTTGGGCATAATAGTATTACTAGCTCTACTATCCACCATGCAGATATGAACTAAAGTGTCACCAAATATTAAATATAGATATAAAGGAGGACTTTTATTTGATTTTACCTTATTTTTTTACATATTTACCATTTTATGTTCATATTGTAATTATTTCTTTATTGGTTGATCTGAATTAGTAAAGACATCACCTTATTTTTTACCTAGTTTTGGAGTCAACTTGAGAGTTGAAATATATTGAATAAGTATGTCTTATTATCCTAGAATATATAGGGAGTCTCTCATGATTATTATTATGTTATAATTATTCATTTGATCCACTATACTGAATTGAGTCTCACTAACCTTTGGCTTCAACTTTTGAACCACCAGATTCTCATGAACTAAAGGTACTTGATGAACTTTCCTAGCTTCTATATTCTAATTTTTTTGAGTTTTTGGGGAAACAAGCTGATCTTTGGTACCTTTGTAAGTAATATTATGATTAATTTAATATTTAATAACATCTTGATCCTCAATATTGGATTTTTTTTTAGTAATAGCTACAACTTGTCCATTTGGAGTGCTAGTCTCACCACCCTGATTGAAAGCTACATGATCATCCATTTACCAATTTACATTAATGAAAACTAGATTAACTTAAACTTATTCAACCTCTCCTTATGTGACAAAACATATTTCTTGGTATTTACCTCCTTGAAAATAAAACTCTTCTTGTGTCATTTGTGGAATAGACATGTTTTGTGACACTAAGGATTGATTTTAAACTTAATTGAGACTGGAGGGATGCCAACCTAAGTATTGAATCAAGTTATTTTTAGATGGTATGGTAATAATAGCCTTTGAAGTTTAAGTTTCATTAAGATCAATAACTACATATGGTTTAGCTTGAGTTATGTCTCCTTGGGATTGGTAGGATGGTTTCTTCTCTCTAAATCCTTGATAAAGAGGCATTTGATCTCTAAAAGTCTAATAGGTGGGATGAATTTGTTGTTGATAAGGTCTATTTTCCTAATATTGTTACCTCTTAAATTTTACTATTTCATTTCCAAAATAATTCAAAAAACCTTTTAGTTCTCCAAACTCACTATCTTAAATATAAGGGGATGTAACTTGGGTTTGAGGAGGTAGAATAAGAGCTAATGATGAAACTTAAGGAGCTTAATGGGCTAGTATAGATTGTAATTTTGGAAAGATAGGCATTGAAGGACTTGGAAAAATCTTACCATATTGTATCCAATTGTTTTCTACTCTTATTACAACCTCATAAGAATCTACCAAAGTATTACCACTATTAACTGTATCATAACATTAATGTCAAAATTAAGGTCTCTTAGGTAGTACAATTAGGAATATTATGGGTATGGCCTAATCAACATAGGTAACTTGGTACATGTTTTATGGAGTCTAAGGTTAAATTTAGTAATGAACTTATGAGGAACCATCTTTATGGTAGTTAGCTATTCAACTAAGTATAGGTGATCAGATTTTTCCTCAAATTATCTAAGGTTGAACCTAAGTCATCTTAGGAATCAATGGAGTTTAGTGGGAGGTTTATATACCATTGCAATGTTTTTCCTTTGAAATAATTTGCAATAAATCTAATATTCATGTTCTTTTGAATGATATTATGGATTGAATATAGGTTAGTAACATCTTTGATGTGCTCAATATGAGTTGTTTGATCCTCTCCCAAGAATAATGGGATACTCTTAAGATATAATATAGGTATGTCATCAAGTTGGTATAAATTTAGTGGACTACTTTAATTGAATGGAATAAACACTTGGCTTTTGATAACAATATAGATAGTGGGAATTCCATTCTTTAGGAAAATAGGATGACTAGGAGATAAATATTGATTTTAGGATAGGTATTTGTCCTATTAAACCTTTCTCTTTTATAAGAATTAAAAGGAAAATCAGTGAACTCAAGAGGAATACCTTTACTAGATGATCTTGTGGTAAATTTTGGCATGAAAGTGTTACTTGAATGTTACTATGAACTTTTAAAATTGAATAAATATTCATCTTATAATTATAATGAGTATCCTCTACTACTGTAAGTACTTCTCCTTATCTCCAAACATCAACTATGCCAAGAGAATGAGTGCCATTGAGCGTGCTAAAAATTGTTGTCAATAGGATTTTTCCCTTGAGATAAAGTGTGTTATTCCTAACTCCTATTGGAACATGGAATATTTCTTAAGTTTAAATTAACTTATAAGGGAGATAATATCCATAGAGGTCTATTTCCCTTGGTGCTCTCACTAAAACTTACTCAACCTACTATCTACTAATTCTAGCAATGAAAAGGTTACACAAGTTAGTGTTTGTGATGAAGCTGAAAGAGAAAATTAGAAATGAAGATTATTCACCAATTTTTTATGACCACATATAATTTAAATAATAATATTATGAAATGGATAAAATTTCACACATTCTCTACACTCAGGGATGATTTCTACAAAAGTGTTTCACAATAAGGATTTTACAAACTTAGTCTATACAAGGAAGGACTAAACTCACATCCAGTGCTTGAACTTAAGATGGTTTATACACTTATAATTAACTATATAAAATCAAATATCTCTCATTAATGTATAATAACTAGACAATAACATATAAAAACAAGTGCTTCACTATATTATATCAATGGTAAACACATACACTTCACTCAAAAAGCCTAAAAATGGAGGAATAAAGCTTCTTATTTATCTCAAAAGGTGAGTAAATTTTTTTGAAGCCTTTAGGAAAAAAATATTATATTGATACACATTATATAAAAATTAATTCAAATATCAAAATAAATGCTTGGATAAAAAACAACCCCAAAATAGGGAACTTCAAACTTGGTCTTACTCCCTTATTTAGTGCTACGTTGCATTTATTCAACCTGTCAAAAAAAATTCATCAATAAGGTGGTTTTTAAGAGATAATTTTAAATGTTTTATGGACTTTTTAACATTTTCATAATTTTTATTCAATCCTATACCACTTGGAGATGCCTAGATTCTTACTTCAACCCCTAAATTTTAGTTTGCATGTCTCCTTGGTGAATGAGTCTTTATCCATGAAATTAGGACTTCAATTCTATTAAATTACTTATTTTAAACCTTATTTATTATCATTAATGATGTTTCAACACTTGACCAAATTTTTTATCAGACTTCTTCAACCTTATTTCACTTTGTCTTCAAATGGGGTGTAGGAAGGAAGGAGAGTCCTATTAGAGCTTGGAGAAATTTTTTAACTTATTCAAATTAAATAAAATACATTTAATGATGTATTAAAATTTAAAATGTGGTGTATCATATCATTTATCAGTTTTTTAATACCAAATGAGGGATTATATGCATTGGTTTAGTCATTTAGCTCCTTAAATCTCTCATTTCCCACTAGGTATAGAAGGTAAAAGTTGGTTTCTCTTCAATTTTGATTCAAGTTTGTATATTTATTACATATATTACTTATAAATATCATTAAAAACTTTTAACAATTAAATTTTATCCATAAATCACTTAGCAAGACCTAATTTGACACCCAAACTATGCATTTTTTCTCAATTACTTATAGCCTTTTTAAAGAAAATATCCTTATTTGGGAGAATATGGAGATGATATTTGGAAAATTATAAAAAATTAAGAAACCATATATCCCATTATATCTCCTCACAAAATTTTGTGGCTAAACTCCAAGTGTAGATATCATTTCTAGCACATTCTTTTAGATAAATTAGGCTTAATTAGCCCTCCTAGGCATAGAAGGTGAAAATATTGATTCTAAGACCCTCCACAGATTTTAAACTCAAAATAATAGTTTTATTCACTTTAAACATGATTTAATAATTCTCCATGTCAATTTTGGTGGTCTAAAACACTATGGAGGTACAAGAACCTTGAAATGGCCATTGGCAACTTGCTTTTTTGAGGTTTTTTTGACTAGCCAAAAAGAATTAAATGGTTACGGAATATATGAATAATATATTATATATTTTTGATATTTAATAAGAAAAAAGAGGCTCAATAAACATCTCACATTAATTTGAATCTTTCTACACTCTCCAAAACCTCCATTTTAGCTAAAAAAATGAAAAATTATAGCTTTTGTAATATTCCATACAAATGAAGGTACAAAAAGAACACATGTGGAGGAACCAATAATATTTTAATATAAAATATAGTAGGTTTAAAGAATAAATTTTTTAATTTTATGAGGTTTCCAATTGAATCTTTATAAACTATTCCAAATTGGGGTTTTATAAGGGTTTAGCCCTTAAGGATTGTTGATAAAGTTGTGGCATCCAATATGTGAAAAAATTCTAATAAAAAATTGTTTATGAACCTATATAACATACACAATCTCATTTATGTCCCATTATAAGCCTCCATACTAGTGTGCACTTCCAAACTTGGCCTCTTGAGCTCTCTTTCACATTCTACATACCATGTCATGTTCTTGAGCCATAAAATGGCTTATCTTTGATGTTTCCTAGAAACTAAGGTTTATAACACACCTATTATCTCCATATGAACATTTTTAATTATTTTTTATGATTATTTAGTGCTATAAATAGAAGGACCCCCGCTTTAGGCATCAGGCCTAGACTAGATCTAATAGACTTAGTCTACATACCTATGAGTTTAAGATACCCTATTTGTTTTCTAACCACTATGGGGATTTATTAATTACTTTAAATTTTTAAATAAAATTTATAAACCCTTATACAATGTTAATATAGGCCTCTAACCCACTTCATTTCCTTTTGTATGCTAAACCTATAAGATTTGGTTCTTTGGGAGTGCCCTCTATCTAAGAAAAAACACAAGGCACTCCCCATATTTACTTAGGAAAAATAAGCCCATGAGAGATTTGGAAAATTTATGGGATATTTATATACCAATTTTCAAGGTTGATCCATACCTCTAGCATCTAAAAATCTCATAAAACCCTCAACATACTTATGAAGTATTGATTATGTGTAGGGTCTATAAACATGATTGTAAGTTGTCCTCTAAGAACTCTTCTTTTCCATGTTTCTATGATATGAGAATATTTTTAAATATTTTTATGATTTTTAGGTTTATTAATACATTTTAATCACCCTAATATTTTCTATATATTTAATGTATACCTAGATTTAGGCATAACCTATAGACAATTTACTTTATGTTGATTATGAATCCATGTCTTGGATCTTTATTATAGATATTTACTTCATTAAAACTTGTATTTCACACTCCAAATGTTTTATTGAAATATCCAATACCATTTAATATTCATTTGGATCCATTCATACCATGCTCATGATATTTCAACACCAATAACACCATGTTCTATCTCACTGATAACTACAATCAATCAGAGTTGACGATATTCATGGTAATAGTGGTCTTATAGGTTGCTTTGAATCCTTAAAACCTATGTCACATGGTTTAGTATATCTTAAAATATTTTAATCTCATTTAATGAGAGAAATGTATCAATACACTACCTAGAGCTTAAGACTAGTACTCAATATTTAAATTCTCACATGTCACCTTTTTTAAAAACCTATAGGTGTACATTTTTAGGTCAAAAGAGGATCTTTTAGGTTGATTTAAAGGTCAAAACTTGAACTCCAATCCTAATTAATGTTTTTTTAAACACAAATGTAGTTCTCACTTCCATATAACTATTTTTCATGAATGATATGAACCTATTATTCCACTTTAAGATGTAAACATATATGAGAGTTCAATATTCTATAGAAAACACTAAAAAAGTGCAGTGAATAAATGTATGACTTGGGATCCTTATTTGCATCATTTGTGGGACCAAACACATACTCTCCTTTTTCAAGTTGATACCTCTTCATTAAGGCTACACTATGGATGTATTTGACCCCACCAAGACTCTATGTCACATCACTATATAGTCAAACCAAAAGTGGTTAGGGCTATATTTTGGGGTTTTTAGGGAAACTTGTCCCTAAATTGAGTTTGTACATATGCACATAAACTTTAAAGTTTTCCTACCAATCTAATTACTCAAACATGGTTCTCATGACTCATCTCAAATATTCAACCTTATATGAATGTTTCCAACATGCTTGGACCTCTCTATGGCTACCTTATGGTCTCTATGTAAGGCCATCTATAGGTGGACATTTTAGTATATAGGCATTGGAGGTGAATATATACTTATGCATAGTATATGATTCTTCAAAATAGTTCTATCCTCCTTTCAATCTCATATGGATCCTTTAAAACCATAATAAAGATTAAACTAGTTAAAATTACCCCATTCCAATGTGGTTATCCCTTGAGGGAACCTACATGTATGCTTTAGTGTTATAGACAAGGTAGTGAAGTTAAGACACGAACAATTGCATGATGTATGAGAATTACAGAAATCTTAGACCTTCTATCACGTTTCAAATGGATTCCTTCCAACATGAAAGATTTAAACCACTTCAAATGATCCATTCTAATGTGTTTGGCCTTTCATGAGAAAACTATAGATGTACATCAATGGTGTTTGACTGGGTATATAGTTTACATTAACTTTCATAGTCCATAATATGCTATTTTAGGGGTTTGGATTGATTACTCATGTAATAATAATGTTTTCAACACCTCTTAACACTCTTTATGACACCTCAATAAATGTTTTTAGGACCTATCACTTCAACTCACCATGATTTTAAGTGAATGAAAGTAGAGTTAACTATGTATCATGACTTTAAGACCATGTTATTGACATGTTATTGAACCTTATCATGGTTCATAGAATTAGATGCATCTAATAGTTAAAATTGAAACCAAATTCACTCTACCTTGATCCATTAATGAGACTATGAAACCAATCAGCCCTTGGAGTAACTTGTAGGTTCTCACTCCTCATTATATGGACTGTAGATGACTTTCTAGTGTTTGACATGTTTATATCTTCTTGATATTAAATATTTATCATATTCTAATCCTCTTAACATTATATTAAAAAAAGAATAAATTTTGATAAGTCCTAGGATCCTCAAAATAAGAAGGTCATACCTTGAAAACTAATTAATTATGATAGCTCATTCATAGTTGTAGGTGCTTATTGTACATGATCCATGGTCAATAGTCACTTCATCACTTGATAGGACACTATTCACCCTACTATGTATGTTTCTATAATAATATAATTATTGGATAAAAGTAAATGTTTTGGTCATGGGACTAATCATGCACTTACCTAACCATCTAGGTTAGATGTAGGCTTGTTCCAATGGGCCATAGACCTTGAATAATCATATGGTGTTAAAAATTTTATACTTGGCTGCATTAGAATCAATTTACATAAGTCATAAGCCTTATATTCTCACTTGAATCATAGTGGACAAGGGACCGGGGTCTATGTTGGGATAGTTTTGCCATGGTGTAACTCTATCCTCTGGGGTCTTTAGTTGGTTTAATGATGGTTATGTATTCATGGGTACAAGTATTTGGTAACCTTGGATTATTGAAATTCAAATTCTTGAGTGGAAACTGGGGATCTGGTTGAAGGACTTATGCATAGGCTTGCTCTTAGTCATGGGTATCACTGCAGGACACAATGTCCTAACCATACCTATAGCATTTCTTATATTTGGCATGGGGTTTATCATTATATATAGGCATGATATGAATGAGTTAGATAATAATATTTCAAGATATAAACATAAATTATATATAATCAAACATTTAACCCATTAAACATTGTACAAAGCTTCAGCATTAACTAAGCTTAACAATAATACATATATGAGTTAATAGAAACTAAGAAAATGATTGAATTAGATGCTAAAGGCTAAGAGGATCATAGGTGATCTTGGGAATTACAAAGGGGAGGATAAAAATCATATTTAACTACTTCTAACTCTAATGGAAATCATATAGAATCAATTCGGTAGAGCTTTGATACTCCCATTCATCTCTCTCCTCCAACTAAACTCAGCTTAATTTTATAGAGCTTTGAAGCATCTTAGGATCATGGGGAATGGAGCATGTTGAGCATTGAGATGTAATTATAGGTACACATCACCAATTCCACTATGCTTATCTTTAATGAGTAACCATTATTCCATATTCATACTTTCTAATACTAATTGATTCAAAAAGGAGTTGTTATCTACCTACCAACTAGCATTACTAGATGACAAAGAAAAAATCCTCTACTATGACTGACTCATGCCTAGGGGTTCACTGAGTTGGCATAGGTCCACTAATTATATCAAAAAGAGACCTAAAATTAATCCATACAAAAATTTTAGTCTACCTTCGGACTAGACTTATAGTGCCTTAGCTACACAAAACTCAATCGTGCTTTTTTACAGTTCTACCTTGAAGTCTTTGATGCCCTAAATTATGAGCTTGATTTATTCAATGGCACCATCGATCTCTATAGAGATAACCTCAAGTACAAGCATTTTTATTTTCTAATACTTTTTTTAAGGCCTCTAGCCTTTTATTTCTTTTCTAACCCCACCATATAGGATGTCTCCTTTCTCACTTGCTTTTGTGTGAAAGGTATGGAAGAGTTTTTTTAGGTCTTGCTCATGGGTTTTTAACTAGGCACTCAAAGTGTTGACCTATGCCATAATTTACATGTACTTAACCTTGCTAATAATGAATTTTTGCTTCATCAAGTAATCCTTCTCCCCTTTCACTTTTTGGAGGCACACATTGATGACTAATGCCTAGGTAGAGAAGTTGCCAAAGATAACATCAGTATCTTCTGCACCATCTTCCAACTTTATAAATAGGTCTTCTACCTCATCGAGCTTCATATTGAGCTATTTATTGATGGAATCATAAGGGTCTTACTTCTCTTTTAATTTTAGCTTCATTCATAGGAGAATATTCTCCACTAGTGTGCATACCTTATCAAACTCTAAAAATTTAGATGTGTCAATACCATCCAAAATGCATGTCTCTACTTCTTCCATGCACTCGAGCAACTACTAAAGCTTGATATTCATGGTGTTAATCTCTTCTTCTGACTTTAGTGCTATATTTTTCCATTTTATGGGATAAACATTGTTAACAATATTATTTTATACTACCCCAAAGTCAATTTGAAGGAGGGCATCAGACAACCTTATTGGGTTCATATCTTAGGTGTTGACAAGTTGGTAGTCGTGCCCCTCCTCTAGTTTTTGGTTCTTTAGATTTCTTTCATTAGCACCTCAAAGTAAGGCTCATATATGTATAAATCAAGTACAAAGGATAGTTGATGGTGTGACATCATCATCATGAAAGATCTAGAGGGTATTTATTCTAACATGTAAAAATCCTCATCTTGGGTGTACCCCTTTTATGCCTTCTCTCTATAGCTCAGCTCCAATTATTAATTTTTGACAGCTAGTTCTATCTACTCATGTTCTTCTTCATCAGCACTAGTGCTTTATTTAGTTATTTCTTTTTCTTCTTCCTATAGGGGTTCTTCTTATTTGGAAATTTCCCCTTCATCTACTTCTTTTTCTTACTTAGCGCTAGTTTCACTATCCTATTTCTAGAGGGGTTCTTTTTTGGACTTGTTTCCTTTGTCTATTTCTCCTTTTTGTTACTCCTCATCATGAAACTCCTTAGGTTATTTATTAGTGCTAACATATTATTTTTATTTGTACTTAGCATCAACCTCATTAGGTTCCTTCTTAGTGCTAGCCTATTAATTCCTTACACTCTCTATTTGTTCCTTTAAGGTGCCAGCATCACCTTCTTTATCTACAAGCACCCTATAAGTACTAGGGTGCACCTATTCTATAACATCCTTTATTGGGATGGTGTGGATGTTAAATACCTCTTTTGATGATTTTTATTTCATAGGTTCTGCACTAGTGGGAACCTTCTTCTCTTTCTCTTTTCTAGCCCTTTCTTTCTAGTCTACCTTCTTTTACACTTTCCTCTTCTTGGCATGTGCCTTACACTTTTCTTCTTATACATTGCACTCCTCAACCTTGAATATCTTAATCCCTTCCTTTATCATATCAGACTTTATTAATGCTACTCTTCTCTTCTCCAACTCCTATGTCTTCTTAATATCTACATCATTGAGGCCAAGCTTCCTTCATAAGTGCTCATTCCTCACCTCTTCACTTTGAGGTGGTGAGGGAGTTCCCTCGTTAGATGAGGAGTCATCTTATTCGATCATAATGTACACACCTTTCCCAAATCCTACCTCTTTCTCCATCTCTTCTCTCTCCTTTTTCACCTTTTTCACCTCTATGTTAGCCAAAGTGATGGTGGGCATCATAGTAGGAAACTTTGGCTTCTTTTCTTCTCCTTTAAGATAAGATAAGTCCTTGGTGCTAACTTCACATGCTTGTTGATAGGGGCCAATGGAGAGGCTTCATCATTGGAGGTGATATTTAGATTGATACACTCTTCTATCTCCTCAAGTGTTTCTCCTTCTTCTTGGGAGACTTCTTATCATCTGGTATTGATGTTCCTTCATTACCAATCATGATGGGGGGACTTCACTATTCTTGGTGTTAGGGCCCTTTTTCCTTGGCTTCATCTCATAGTATAGCCTATGGATGTGCTTGAGTATGGTTTGTTATTAAATGGGGTGGATGTTAGTGTGATCCAAACCATCCTCTTTATCCTTGGTCACTTTTTCCCTTATGTGCATAAACTAGCACCTTAAGTTATTCCTCTTCATGTCTAATTCCCTTACTAGGATATCTAATTATTATGAATTTGGGATACTTTAGAGTGCATCCCTAAAGTATTTTGTTGAGAATTCATATGAGAGATTTAACTAGCTTGAATTTTTACCATTAGTCAGCACCAAGCACACTACTTATAAGTGATGCATAATAATAAAGGTCACCATTCTATGCATGTTCTTGGGGAACTCCTAGGGGATATGCCAATCTATCTTGAGTGCTTATATGTACTTCTTGTACCAACCCATCACTTGAGTTTTTTATGTTATAGATAAGGAAGGGGGAAATTTAAATCCTTATATTTCTATGCTAGGCAGTCATTATATTCTAAGAAAATCTAAAGATTGTCCTTATCCCCATCTGGTACTCTAATCTCCTCCATGACTATTAAGATTAGAATGGAACCCCACCTAAAGGTCCCCTTTGTTGTGTGGTAATATAGTGTATTCTTTAAAAACTCCTCTATTATAAATTTTGAAATATTAAACTTTACACCTTGTACCTTTTGATATGTGATGTAGAAGTAAGCTTTGGTGACATCGATCAACCAACCACCAGGGAAAAGTTTCAAACTTATAAGGCATACCACCATCATCATACTAAGGTATTTACAACTCACCTCTTCATCATCTCTCATCATTTGGTGAATATCTTTTCTAACTTTTGGGAGCCCAATTATCCTTCCTATCAAGTGCATCAAAATTCTCATGTGCCTTCCTATAAAATATATGTGGTCTCTATGGACTTACAAAAGAAGGAACTACACTATTTTTTCTAGCTTTCCAAATCATGGAAACTTATAAAGCTATGTTATGTCAAAGGCCATTGATCTATCTTGGATTGAGATAATAAAAAAAAATTGTCACCTACTTTGTTTTTTTCCTATATCAACCATCCAATCTAGAGATAGTTTGTTCCACATGTCTTGAGGTATGGTGGTTATACTCCTTCAATTGGTAGGTGTGTGTAAGAGAATTCCAATGTTCCCCTACCAATAATTTAAGAGGAAATTTCATCACCTATTAGGACATCTTCATCAGCACCTTGGTCTTGACTTACATAATGATGACTCCTTCCACTGGAGGTATTGTTGTTCTTGTAATGGCCACTTTGGATGTTAAACATGCCCACTTTAGATCTTTTTGTGCCTACTAAAAACCTAATTAAAAATAATGTGTAGGTTATTTATAACCTTTTTTAGCTCATTTTAGGATCTTTTCACCTTGTTTTCTCTTCTCAAAGTCTATAAGGCTCATAGGAGATATGGTGATTTTTTTCAATCTTTTTTTCATGTTTGAAACATCCTAAAACTTCTTTAATCTCCACTAACAATCTATAAACCCTATAAATCTACCTCTTTATCCTTCATGAAAATATTTTCCTGGTCTATCCTTGATACAAAAACTTAAATAAGGTTTGAAAATCTATAGATAGATGTGGCTCTGGGATAATAGAGGCCAAAAAAATTACATATCTTTCTTCTCAACCTTGTCTATATCACACCCTGACATTGTTCTCATAAAATACCATCGCATTCATACTTGAGACCTAGTAGTAGTCAATTTTCACCTAGAATTCTTGAAAAAGATTATTTTTAGAGGCATTGTGATGAAAAAACATGTGATTTAATTAAATATAATAATATTTCTATGTAACTCTAGATAAAACCTCATAAAACCCTACAATTTCATGAAAACTTTCATGTTTAGAATCTTATTATGACTTGTTCTTATGTTAAGGCATCAAGAAGGGTCTAATGTACCTTATAGGTGTTTAAGGGACGTATTGGATCTTATTTCCATGCATAATTTATCTAAAAACCCTTTTAATCATCTGCTCACAAGCTAAAACCTACAACCTCATATACCTAAAACTTGACTCAAGGCTTGCAGCTTCATTCATGGCTTGCTTTCAAGATTTGATCTTACTTGAGACATATAATTATCTTCCATGAATGAATATATTATTCAATTGATAAATATCACATAATATTGAGGCCATAACCCCTCTAATATCATGGAGTTTTACTCCTTAGATCTCTTAAGAAACTTGTAAAAGATGATTGAAATTTCATGCCTGAAACTATAGGCCTTGAAAATATCCAAAGCCTTGAATTTGGTGGTTTGAATTTAAGATTATCTTTGATATACCTTAAAAACCCTCTTGAAACCATTCAGATACCATGATAATGATTGAATGTGGAATAACATTTTTTTTATTGATTGATGCACTCCTCCACATTGGGGAGAATTGAATGCCACTAAGGAATAAAATAGATGGAAACCACCCAATTCCAATGCATTTGACCATTTATTATAGATTGGCTGGTTGATAAGGAGATTTTAAATAATTAAAATGATCATATGAGACCTTTAAATAACATTTCACTCTCTCAAAATGACTTAATGAGTGGACAGAACATGCATTAACCCCTTTATAATCTCATGAATGATTTGTTAAAACTTTCATGACCTTAAGATGAATTATGAGACTTCCAAAAAAATATTTCATTGACATAAAATTGAATGTTATTAGGAATGAAGTGAGGATTAACAATAATAATCAAGACCTAAATAATAATTTGAGACACATTTTTGCATTGAGGGGTCCTCTAATAGGCCTGATATAAACAATGAATCCAACATTGAATGTAAGACTAATTCATTGGAGAAAAATTACAAGTGATCTCAATGACTTATGCATACCTATTATTAAACCAACCTAATAATTGTGAAGGTGTATGCAAGGATTTTAATCAGCTTATTTTGGCAAAAAATGACCCTCTTCAAGCATGTCAAGTATTAAAGTCCAAGGGTGGATAGAATAGTCAATAGGTTCTAGTCAAAACTCATGTATAATGTTATTCCTTATTATAGTATATTTAAAATAAGATTTACTTGATAGAACCATAATTATTAAAAGTTATGATGGTCTCTCACACACACAACTCTAGAGGGTATCACATTTCCTATCACATGTCTTAAAACCCTTCTAATATAGTTTTATGTATTTTTGGATAATGATACATATTATCTATTACTTTTATTTCCATGGATAAATAAAATATGAGTTATCCCATCCAATCTACATCAATAACTTATTTTTATGAAAAGTAACAAAGTATTTATCATTCAAATCACACATTTTGAGTTACTTATATAAAATTAACAAAAATGTGAGGTATTACCCAAAGTGCCTCCTAAATAGAAAATTATAAAACCTAAAGTCACATTATATAGAGTTACACATTCCATAATTATGGTCCCCAAAGTTCATTATTTCAATTTATATCTTCAGGTGTTATAGATCTTATAGTTACACCAACTAGAGTTAGAATACCTATTCTTCCAGATCAAAATATCATATCATTATAATATATTGTGTATGTTTTTATTAAAGTACCTAAAAAGTGTAAAAATACATAATCAAACATTTAAACTAATACACATGTTTTTTTCAAAGATGTTAGTTTTATTTCCATATCCATTCATTATGGTGATGATTCATGTTACTATATAGCTTGTGATCATATTTTTGATACTTCTAGTGACAAATTTGACTCATCACATTCATGTTCCTTAATGTTTATATATTTATATGGGATTATTCCTTACTATTTATATCATAATTCATAAAATTCAATGATATATCCTATAAACACAACTTCTAATTTGTATCCTTTCTTATATATGTTGTGACTTTCTTGTGCTTTATTTTGATGTCATGTTTCAATTTTTGGTGCATCATGCTTCCATATGTATTTTAATTGAATTTTTAACTTGATTCACTTATTAACTCACGTTTATTATAGGTTGGAATATATAGTCTTGCATTGGTTTAAAATTTCATTATTTTATCCCCCTAGTTTTTGTTGGCTTGGCCCTTGCACCTTTGATTACTGATCCCATTCCAAAATACACACACACACACACACACACACACACACACACACACACACACACACACACACACACACACACACACACACACACACACACACACACACACACACACACACACACACACACACACACACACACACACACACACACACACACACACACACACACACACACACACACACACACACACACACACACACACACACACACACACACACACACACACACATAAACACAATAATTTATCCTTATCACGACTCAAATTTTTAGTGAAGTTTTAGGTTAGTAAGAATATTTCTCTTCTTGCTTCTTCTTTTTTACCTTTGGCTTGATTCCTTATTTGATATTGTTTGAACCCATATGGATTATTTCTTGATTGATTATGGTTTCTTTATTTTGATTGCATTCACCCCTTGGATTCATAACTTTTTGCACCATTTTTAATTTTTAAAAAAAATCAAAAACATGAAAAAAACTTAAAAAATAAATATAAATATTTTCATTCATATTTATAGTGATACATTGATATATAATGATAATATAACTATGTTATAGGTTTAAATATCCATTATCATGCACATGCTCATCATGGTATCTTGTGAGATGGATTTAATATATAAAAGTCACATATTATCATTTATTTTTAGATTATTTATTACTTCATTACACCCACATATAGGGGTATTCTCATATTAGTGAAATTAATACATTGGGGGCATCTTTTTAATGGGTCTCATATGCTATCTGTAGACACCTACGTTTGGTGTTTGACTATTGGAAACATCATTTTTCACACTTTTAAATACTTGGATTTTATATACACATTTTAATATTATTCACAATTTTCCCTATTCATTTACCAACATTTATCTTGTATAACCCAATTTACCAATACACGTATTCAAGATCACCCTACTCTATGTAAGAGCACTCTAGAATCTAACTAGGTTGTTTTCAACTCTCATATCAATAATTTTTAATCGCAGGATAGTGTCAACAATAGTCAAACAATTTTAATTTTAGCACATCTATATTCTTCCATAGGTAGTCTATAGGAACACTAAACAAATAATTTTAAACTTGGGACATCTCCATTAGGTTGACTAGACACATTTCATGTGTCGGTCATACTGGGAAATATCAAAGAGTAGGCTAAAAATACAAATTAATCTTAAGGTCATAGTCATTGAGTTAATACTTAGAACTTACATTGAGAATATGTTTGAAGATTTAAAAATCCATTAGCTCTCTCTTGGTACATTATCACAAATGTATACATATGTGAATATTTCCCAAAAGATAAATCTTAAATCCATGTTTGAATACAAATTTTGGTTAAAGTTACATTGTGCCAAGTGTTGAAATCTAAACATTTCATTACATTGTAAACATGATAATGATAGTGTGAACACACCCATATATGGGATAAATACATTTTTATTTATCCCTTTTAGGAAATTGGAATATACATGACACTCAGTCATGTTGATGATCAATTATCCCTATTCCCAGAATGGGGACCCTCCTTTCCTCAACTTTAAAAAATGCCTGAGATGCCAAGCATGTTTAATCTTTAGACTATATTTGAATTTTGTCTAATTTTCCATTACTTATGATTCTATAATTTATGGTTAATTAGTCATTTTGTAATAATTATTCACACTTATAAATATGTTAATTATTTTAAGTCTTCTTCAAATCTCATTTAAAAAATTTATTATTAACCATTAACATCTTCTTCAAATTTATTTATGATGGGTTACGATGTCTTCCAAAATATAACATAACCTATCACTTAACCTCATCGAATGTCAAAATTAAAGTAGTAGTTTATGACTCCTCATAAGATGTCAAAGTTTAGACCATAACACAGAAGAATAGGTGTCCACCTTTCCATGCTCTACAATGCCTTAGAGATTCATCATGTTATGTGCAAGACACCTAGAACAAATCTATCAAGTTCATGAGCTATATGTCTCCATCTATATATCTCATGAAGGAACTAGCTATTATAATTCAAATTTAGAGGCTACATGTAAAGATATTAGTCCCTTTAATTAATCCCATTTAATCTGAGCCATCACGTATCCCCATACATCCCACTACAATATTGAGGATCATGAGATGTTTTTTCATATCTCAATCACTACCAATTAGATCTATGTATCCCTATAAAGTAAAAAATGTTCCCTTAAATTTCATATGAGATCAATACATGTCCTCACTAAATTTCATACATCTAAATATTATGAGATCTCTCAAGGTAGACACATGGTTACATTCAAGCCATCTGATATAGATTTGATGATGTATAATTATTTGAGGCTCCTTCTAAGAGTGATACTTGGTAGAATAATAAACAATAGACAATGAAATAAATGTGTGTTCCCTTTGAACCTTCATTATGATGCCACATATCATTCCTAATAATCTATATCGTGAGATCAACTATATCCCCTTTGAAAGTGATGTGTGTCTACTTTAAACCCATAAGATGATGCCATGTGTCATTCCTACACTAATTCCATTCATGATACTTGAGATCACCTCTAATATAGACATATGTCTCCATGTTAGCCACACAATTAATACCAAGTTATTCATAGTTATTTCATATCCCTCTAAAGAAGACACCTCGCAAAGAAAATATATGATTGCTCATGATAGAGCTAGATGGAAAAGAAGAGCCCTGATTGCTTATGAGAGTGATGTGTGGCACTCCTATGACCAATAAAAATTGAAAGGCCACCCAAGAACGTTTCATGAATTAAAATATGCCACATATCAGGATATGAATGAATCACCACACTAAGCTACATTCCAAAATCTTTCAAGTAATCAAAAAGTGCCACATGTTCAAACTTCAAGTTGAATAAAAATCTTAGTCAAATTTAGGCCCCATGAATTCCCTTCTTGATCTAAGGTGGTAGCCACATGTCAAATAATGGAAATATTTAGATTTAAAGATAAAATTTATGTCATATCAAACTCAAATTATAACTAACTTTAAATTCTAAATCAATTAAATGCCAAAAATAATAGATTGAAGTGTTTGGAATGAAAAGTTGACAAGCACACCATTAATATGGTATGAACTAAGATTGCCATCAATGCTTCATTAATCAAATTAATCTTTCAAAGGCTATTAAACTCAGATATTGTTACCTACATTTTCATTTTAAGCTATATGCATTTTATATCCCTTATTATCTACATTCTCTGAGTATGACAAATCTCTAGTTATTAATAGATTATAACCTGATGACCATTATTAGATCTTGAAACTTGTATAAAGATACAAAATAACATCGACTACTACCTAGAATATTGTAGATATGGTAAAACTAGGTTCCTCCACCCTAGGTAAGAACACCTCTCTTTCAAAAATGATGACTTCCTATTCCAGTATGGAAATTAAACTATTTTTAAAGACATAGAATTCATCCCTAAGGCCATAGACTCAGGGGACATATATTATAGAAGCATTTACATCAATGTAGAAGTAACTAGGGTAGTTGATGAAGCTAATTTAATGCCACATATAATTTAATTAACTTCAAACATCCTCACCATTAATGATGCTAGTCTCCACAAGGCCACAACCAAACTAGAGGTCATGTCATGTGCTTACCTAATTTATGGCATCTTTGGGAGGTCAATATGTGAATATGGGATAATTAAATCCATATCCTAAGGGCTCATTATTACTTTAATTGTAGGGTTGATCTTTGAGATATATTATGACCTCTCCTCCCGATAAATTAATTACACTTAGGCTATTATTGATAATTGGTATGAGGTGAACTCCCTTAAGAAAGTCCTAGCTACATGGGTGACTGATCTAACTAGAATTATATTTATAAATGAAAAAGGGAACATAATTATCCATCAATTTAGGAAATGAGTTAAGATTGACCTTTCTCTCCTCAATAAGGTATTCAATAATCTACATATCAGCTATGTAGACATAAAGACCCTTCTATTATTGTAGATAATCTTAGAGGATTAGAAGATTATCCCACTTGGTGAGATAATTACCAATAATCTAGTAAATTCAATGAAAGACACTTGGAAAATAGAGCCCCATTCTTCATGATGAGTTACTTGTTGGATGTTATCTACACAACTACTCAGCAGGGCAAAAATTCATTGTCTCCTAAGTGAAATGAGGTGGTGCTTAAGCTATTCTCTACAATGCAAATTTACCACTTTAGGTGGAATATAAATGTGATTGAAAAATATTTCTATCTATTTATTTATGAATCAATCATCAAGTGTGAGATTCTGAGGGTTCCCTCAGAGGTGATACAAACACTAAAGGAAATGGGAAGATACTAGTTATATCTAGATTACATAGTCATCTAAATGGAAGGAGTAATGGTGGCTCCCTTTAGGTTTCCAAGATATGTACATATGAAATTGGCTAAGGAAAAGATGGCTTATAAACTACTACATGGAATTGATGGAATATTCAAAAATAAGAAGAAGATAGTCTCACACAAGACTCCTTATAAGCTAAAGAGGACTAAAATCACAAAATGACATGATATCATTATGGCTGTAAGGCATAGGGACTCATACCTATTGCCCAAATATGATTTCTAAGCATGGCACCCTAACAATGTTATATCCAAATACCTATTAAAGTTCAAGAAGGATGTATCGATAGAATATAAGCATTAAGAATAAGTGCATAAATGGATTTATCAAGATTTTATGAATGATGAGGTAATCCTCATGAATATAATAAAGAAAGGCATTGAGATTAAAATGAGACTGGATAAAGAAAATAAGAAAGAAGACATTATGAGGCCTCAACCACCACCAACCCAAGGAAGAATATTTGATGCATATTATAATGGGAGACAAGAAGAAGAAAAATAACACAACATTCTTCTCATTATTAACAAACCATGTAGGTGTCCACTAAAGGCCACTTCAAGTTGTCAAGGCATGCCTCTAAGCTCTAAGCTAGGAGGACCAGGTAGCCAACATGACCCCTCCTAGGGTCCCCCATATTTTTGGCATCTACCATGGGAGCTTCCTTAAAGATCCTAAGCCAACCTAACCCTGATGTCATTGATATTGAAGAATTATAACAAGGAATCAATCTCTCCATGAAAGAGTTGTAGCCATTGGTTTGGAAAAATATAGAAAAGGTTTACAAGAGGAAGAAACAACTTTGGACTACTATGAGTGGACCAATCCCACCTCTATAATAAACTATATGGGTTATAAGCACAGAAAAATATCCCACTATAATTACTTTTCCATTTCCATCTATTCCAACTAAAACTAACTCTACTTCAGCTCCTACTTCTACTTTTTCTCCTAATACCACTATTTCTCCATTGGCTCCAATGGAATTAACTACTGTAACTACCAATACCGAATCCTCAATTGATACTAACATGATTCAAGTTAGTAATTCCTTTGGATTCACTTTATCCCACTTTATTTCTCATTCCATTACACATATGGCTTCTTCCTAGGTAACCATAACAAGTGCCTCACTTGCTATTGGCTCCCCTACACCCATGAGACCATTAAAGCCCATTTCCAAGAAATTCACCTTTCAAAAGCCACTCAAATTTACCACAACTACTAAAGTGAGTGTGACTTGAATTTTTACTTCATTAATTATTGATATGGGCCCTACCAAATCTCCATTTAACCCACTCAAGTAGCTACACCCAAAAAAATTGAATATCCTTGCTCTAACTTTGGCCTCTTCCTCAACATAGGCACCTCCATTACAACCATGTTCCACACATCTAACACCCACTACTACACCAAATTGGGTTATAACATCATATAATAAAAAGGGTAGGATAAACCTTAGCTAGTCCTCTCTACCCCCAAACTAGAATGAGGTTTGATTCTACCACAAGCACGATGAATAGGGTGGTTAGAAGATAGGTTAAACAACTACAATCAAGCTCAGTTGTGATCCAATAGATTGAATATTCCCTTTTCACTTTTATAAGGAAGAGGAAGGTTAGCCCTATAGTTGTGGAATAATATTCATAGGATCAGGTGTCCTTAGTTGAAGCTCAAGAAAATTCCATAATTACCTTGATGAAGGGGATGTAGTAAGAGTTGAAAATATTAAAAGAGAAAGAATTTACAATAGTGTTAGATGGAAGTATAATTCAAATAATAAACATTGTTATCAATATTTTCAACTTATATAAAATAATGAAGAGGAGATACAGAGATGGGGTCCTCAAATCCAAGGTGGTCATTAAAATTGACTAATAACTTGCACTCTATGATTCCATGTTGGTAAACATGGCTAGAGTTGTAAGAATCAATAATTTCTTAGACCTTAAGGTCCTATAACTTGAATATATCATTTTTGTACAAATCATCCTCAAGAATAAGAGAAGGATTTTGAAGAGGTGGCTTGATCAGGTTAAGGATGCAACTACATCCTTGGAGAAAATTGAAATCAATATTTATTTGTTGCTGAAGGATGCCATGGTTACCATAGTAACCAAGCCTAATGGCACTTTAATGGATTATCAAGAGTTTAAAGCCCAAATGAAAGTTTTTATTACTAAATTCCAATAGGATGTAGCCAGTGCAAAGACTGCTACTGAGGTGATGAAAATTTTGGCATTTACCAATCAAAGGATAAAAAAGGTAAAAGTAATTTAAGAAGCACTAAGGCCAATACTTACAAAACATGGAAGGCTAATTTAGTAAATACCTAACTAGTTCTAACCTATGATCCTGGACATCACCTAGATAGATCAAGATTACTTGGCATATACAAAGCTCTAGAAAAGTGAAGAAGTTTATAAAAAACATAAGCAACAACAAAAATCTAGCCAACAATGCCCTCCAAGACCTTAGGGAATATTCCATTATGTTTTGTATATCTAAATTAAGAATATTCCATTATAATGTGTATCATTTTATCCACTTGGTTTTATTTAGGAACCTTTCATGGGCATACTTGAACTTGTTTAGATAATTTTGAATCATATAAATAGGGGTATCCCCCATCATTTGTAATAAAAAATAGTTTTTACAAGAATTAATACAAAAGAGCCAAGAATTCACAAGTTTTTTTTAAATTATTGATTTTTTATTTCTATATTTTTTTCCTCGTGATTTTATATGACTAATGGTTTATTTCTTGTTGACTAATTTGGTGATAACACTCAATATATGCATATGTTAGATTGAGTTTGACACTAGGCTGGTAAATCTGATAGTATATTTTATTTGCTTTCATCTTATTCACAACTAAATATGATTATATAATTTATTGTGGATGATTAATATTTATGTAATATATGCTTGTAGGTATATGCATTTCCTTTCCTTTGAATTTTCAACTACATTCATTTAGCTTTGAGTATTATGCTATGTCTAGTGAATGTTAGTTTCATATGTTTTTATCTTAGAAGTTATAAGAACTGGTGTCTTTGTTCATTTGAATTAAACCTTATTTTTTGTCTTAACCTACTTACCCTTTAGGTCTACAAATGAGTCACTTTAGATTAGCTCATTGTGTAAATATCTAGTGTTTGTTTGTATTTTGGGCAATAATTGGCAAAGTTTAAGATAAATTCCCAAATATTTGCAAGTAGTGTTACTTCATAACATCTATTATCCCTATAGTAAGGTCTGCTTACAAAATTATAAGTGTTTACCATATCTCTACTATTTATTTTATTTATAGTATCAATTGTGTTAAAAACTCAATCCTTGAGTCTTCTATGACATAAAATTGAGTTTCTTATTTTTCCATTCTTCCCTAGTGATATAGGGAGCACATTAAGTGAATAAAAAGAAATGGAATAGTTGATGATACAAGGAGGTTCTTTATGTAATCAATTTCATGCATATTTTTATAATTGCATTGTAATTCATTAAATATATGCTTAATCATTTCAAAGTATGCACATATTGTTAAATAACACTAAGGATCTACATTATTTACATGAATATTTGCATTCTTTCTAGAAATATTTTCATTCTTTGAATGATTTAATAAAAATTTGTATTCAATTGTATAAATTGGGTAAATAATATTAATATTTGTAAGAATTTATGTAAAGATCAACTATTGTGACCTCATTTATGCTAGATCTAGGCATTTAAGATCATGATTGATCTAATTCCTTTGAAATTCAATAAATATTTGTGTAGCTTAGTATTGAATAATGTTTTGAGGTGATTAAACACTCTTTTATTGTTGAATTTAACATTGAATCACTTTGGAATACTAATATAACATGGATCTTTATAGGTTAACATACAACTTTAAAAATTCTTGTGCAGGTTGTCCCCCAAAAATATCACTCATTTTTGGGACGACATTTGAAATATTTTGGTCCTACAAACCAAAATTGTCTCTTCCCTTTTCAAAATTTGTCCTGGGCATTCATATTCCTCATTTTTCAAGCTTCTAAAAAATCTACAGACTCTGCAAGCTTAAATCTATGGACTCTGTAGGCTTAAATCTATGGACTCAATAGGAAGAGAAATCTACGGACTCTATAGGCCAAGTTCAATGGGCTTCATAGGTTTATTTATATAGAATATTTCAAGGATAAGATAAAACTACTGACTTAGTTTCTACATACTGTATAGTACCTTGGTTCAAACAAAAATCTCAATCGACAAGCATCAACAACAGGTTCAATGTTTGGTTCATCCTTTGGTTCAATGTCAAATGGTTCAAAGGTAGGTTCAATCAAGTGGTTCAATGCTTTGTTTCACTCATTTTTTTCATATGTTTTGTTTCAATGCTTTGATTCATCCTTTGGTTCAATCAAATGGTTTATCAATTGGTTTAAAGGCTTCATTTGAACCGTTGAACCAAAATTTGGTTCAACGGTTGGTTCAAAGCCTTGGTTCAACAAAGAGGTTAAACATCTTGGTTCAACATCTTGTGGTTTAATGGAGTGATTCATTGACTTGGTTCATTCAATTGAACCATCAGCTTGAACCATTTTGGTTTAAATCTTGGTTCATCAGCTTGGTTCAACGTTTGGTTCAACCAAGCAGTTCAATGCCTTGGTTCAATAGAGTGGTTCAACATCTTGGTTCAAAGGAGCGATCCAATGTAAAAGTTCAGAAAGACTCTTGAAGGAAAAGTGCCCTTATGGAGGGCACTTGGTCAATGAAATTACCCTTCAGAAGGGACATTTTCAAAAAAGGCTGCAAAGGTAATTCTTTTAGAATTAAAAAAAGACTAAGGCATATAAAGGCATAAATTCCTTCAAATTTTTTATTCAAAGGAATTTCTTTAGAAAAAAAGTCTAAAAGAATTCAAGAACTAGCTGCGGGCACAAAAAAACCTAAAATATTTGACAAAGGCAAAGAAATTTTTGTGGACTTTTATTCGCAGGATATTTCTGTGAACTTTTTATCCACGAGAATTTGTCCCAAAACTTTGTCTGTAGGAAAGCCTGATGAATAGTCCACTAAAGAAAAGGCCACCTAAGGACCCTGAAGGGTAGGTGCCCTTGTGGGGGACTCTTAGCTACCAAACTAAAGGATACTTCCTTGAAGCCAAAGGGTCACCTTCCCTTCAGGAAGACATGAAACAAGAAATCCAAAGGAAGAACTCTAATGACCTGCCAAAATAAAGAAGCTCGAAGGCCATCTGAAGATCAACCTAAAGGGTAGATATCCTTGTGGGGGACTCTTCCTGACCCAAAGTAGATCATTTATTAAGGCCTGAAAAGGAAATTTCAATCCAATAAAGTGCCAAATAGAAAATCCAAAGAAAGGCCAAGGGGTGACGCGCTCAAAGACGTCAAATTTAAGACAATAAACTAGCCATTAATCCTTTGAATCTACAGACCCGAATGCATTCACAGACTTTAAGGTCAAGACCAATAGAAAGCAAGGAAGGAACAGAATAGAAAACTGAATCTAGGACCCGATTCAATTAACCAAAGAAGGAGGAATGATGAAGGTAGGATCAGATCGCCAAGTGGACATTGAGAGTTAAAAACTTTCAATAGCATGACTTGTTTCTCTGCATTGATAAAATAAAATGGGTAAACACCCCTAAGTTCCAGCCTATCTTCTTAATATATTCCAATGCAACATGATGTGTTACTATTCTTGAGTCCTTCTTGAAGAGGATATATAAGGGACTCTCTTCTATTGTAAATATATCTCTTTTTGACAATCAGAACGAAACTTTGCCCAAATTGAAAAGCACTTTTGAGACTTTAATCTCAGTTTGTTTATCATATTTTGTTATTGGAATAAGAAAGCAAGTGGTTTTTTAGACTTTGTGTTGTAATATTTTTTGTTGTTGAGGAAACTGTTCTTATGTCTTTTTCTTCAATATATCTTCTATTCCTTTAATTCAACAAGCAAAATTAGTGACAACAGTCAAGAAGGTGTCCTGAAGAGTCAACTGTGGAGAGACTTTGTGCCCCCATAATTTCCTTTATTGTGTTTTCTTTTCATTTTTGTGTAAAGGACCTTGGGGAAACTTTGTGCCCTCATTTTCCTTCGTATCTTACTCTTGAGCAAATCGGGTGTAGACTTTGTGCTGCATCTCAATTTACTAGTCATTACATACTTTGTTACATTTTGTTGTTACTACCTGGAGTATTCTTGTGGCTTTATAAATAGTAATTCTAAAAGAAGAGGAGTGTTTTCTATCATTTTCCTTGAGTTTCTTCTTTGATCTACACACATCATCTTTGAAGAAAGAGAGATGGATGGTTTGTCTTACCCTTGAGTATTATTTTCTATATATATATATATATATATCCTATCTATAGGGAACCTCCCCTTGATGAGAGGAGAGATTAGTCCCCTTTTATTGTGGTAAACCTACATATTTGGATGACTAATCTTCCTACTTTGGCTGATCAGACCTATTTTGTTTATCAGTACGCTGATTGACAAAATATTCAATCAACAATTTTTGGTGACTCTGCTGGGGATATAAAATCCATTATCCATTTATAATCTATCCATTCACCTCCGCACTAACTGGAAAATAACACATAGTTTAAATCCTCAAGCTTTAACTGAATCAAGGTTAATTATTTTCCATTTTTGTTTCACAATTTGGCAGATTCAAGGTATACATGAAGCCAAAGGGCTAAAGGGATTTTTGACCCTATATCCGAGTTAGTACAACAAAGTGATTTTGATCTATTTACTTCACCATCTCATCTCCAATGAACTAAGATATTTCCTCCTACTAAAGTTAGATCTCCATTACCAGATGAAGTATCTACTTCTGCTATTAATAAAGCTTTGCCAATAATTACCCCTCTGAGATTTGTTATCCCTCCTTTTCATAATCTTACAATGGTAGTTCAAGGCCCCTGGGGTAATGCTTTTGGTCCTCTTAATCTTACTCCACCTCTACATGAGCTTCTATGTAGTTCTAGGAAGAATTTTCCCAAATTTTGTGGTAATGGGAAAGTTCATCTTGATGAACACATTACAGCCTTCAGCATAGCTTGTGGAGTAATCAGAGTAGAATTTGAAGATGTAGTAGTCAGACTTTTTATGGAGACACTACAAGGTGCTCTTTCTAATTGGTTTTATCATTTATAGGCTTGATTAGTAACTGATTGGAATACTCTAAAAGATAAGTTTGAAGCTAGATTCAAACTTGTAGAAGATGCACATGCACTTCTGGCTCAACTTACATAGATGAAGAAAGAGCCTTATGAGGCTATGAGAGACTTCATAGCCAAATTTGACAAATTGAGAAATAGAATACCTTTAATAGCTTGACCTACAGCTGAGAATCTCAAATGCTTTTTCATTAATTCTTAGTCACCTAAATTCAATTTTCTTTTGAGACATACTGGTCAAATAGATCTTTTTACAGCTCAACTTTTGGCCACTGAGGTAGAAGATGATCTCATCTTAGCAAGGAAGATAAGAAGAGATCCAAATAGAAATAGAGTTTCATCATCTTTTGAATATGCATCTACAAGCACCACTAATCTGATGGTGCAAAAGCTAGCAAACAAAGTGCTAGCCTTGAAAAAGAAAATGATGAAAGGAATGTCTTCTGCTCCTTCATATAGAGATATGCCAAGAAGGACATTTCCAAATCAATAATATCAAGGCAATGCTGCCAGGAATCAAGGGCAATGGAATCGCCTTTCTCCCCCATAGGGAAAACTTGCCCTTGAAGCTCCTCCAACCAACTCAGTAGTTGGATATTTGGAAATAAAACATGCTTTCTCTTCCCAACTTGAGTTTGAGAAAGAAACTAATGTTGATCTCTTCACAAAGGATCAAGAAGAATTAGCTAGTGACTCCCACATTGGTTTTTTGAACTACTAGGATGAACCCAGAAGCAAAGGAGAAGCTATTAATGGATCATATGTAGTATTTACCAGGTCTAAGAACCAATCAGTCTAAGAAGTTGATAAAGGGAAGATAAAAGAGCAACCACAACTAGTAGTTACAATTGCTAAGCATGGAACCATTTTGAATTTATAGTTAAAGGATTCAGTGATCACCTAAAATGTAAGTACATCAATTTCACCTTCACATTCTACTCCCATTTCACAAATCAGCCCTCCTCCTATCCCTCCTAAAACCCAAAAGGTTGAAATGCTTTCTTCTATTCTTAGTCTAATTCAACCATTTGACATAATTGATCATGTCAATAGGACCAAAATACAAATGTCTAAATTTGAATATCTGTAGTCCAATCCTGATCAATTAGATAGGTTGGTCCAATGTGTCAAGAATCAGACCATCCCTATAAGACAAGAGGTTAATAAAATAATTCTCAATTCCTCAAAGAACATGCCCATTATAAATAATCTTGTCATTACTCCTCCAGTTGTCCCTGGGAAAATAGAACCTTTATATGTTTCCCTATTAATAAATGGTTATCAACTCAACAATTACATCATTGATTCTGGGGCATCTGACAATGTCATGCCTAATAAATTAGCTAAGTCTCTGGGTCTCACATTAACCAAAACCTTTAGGAGATGTTTCTCCATAGAGAACAAGCAAGTACCATTACTGGGGAAAATTAAAGATGCCCAATTTGCATTAGCAGCCTTTCTAGACAAGAGAATCCAGATGACTGTCTTGGTGGCTAATGTCCCAACATCCTATGGCATTTTTCTTAGATAAAATTTTTGCAAGGATGTGGGAGGAGAACTAAACATGGACTTGTCTAAGGCAAGGATCCCTGTCCAAGGTGTGATGAAGAGATTGCTCCCTGAAAAAGAGGCAAAATACGTGGTCATCCAAACATCAGCCCCTGCATCACAAATTCTATTTGAGTCTTCAGGTAGGGGTAATTATTTCTTTACCACAAAGGATGTTCATGTTTCTATAGATGAAATTCCTATAGCTGAAAATCTAGGAATTGATCCAAATAAGACTTCAGGAGAATTGGTAGGGCACAGTACAGGTAAGGAAGGATCTTCCATCTCTAATGAAGATAAATTTGATAGGAGATCAATTTTTGATGATAACAACAATTCTTCCACCAATTATGAAGTTGGGATTATGTTGATATCTCCTCAAGGAGATATTCTTCCTTCATGCAATTTTCATGTCAACAACACAAATAACACAGCTAGATGTGAATCTCTGCTGCTCAGATTGAAGATTGCTCAAGATGAAGAAATCAAACTCCTTCACATCAAAGGAGATGTTGAGCTGATAATTTGTTAGGAGTTTGATATGGATAATCCAATCATGTGCTAGACTAAAATAGAAGAATAATCAATTACAGTAATGGACCATGATGCTACAAATCAAAATCAAGAAAAGAAACCTTTCACCAAGAAAACAAGGAGTTATGGCTTTCATATTGAAGACCACATCCTACCTTGGAATAAGAAGAAGAAAAAGCCAATAGGAAGACACAAAAAATTGGTTTCCTGGTGGAGATTTCCATTCACCCATCACCATTTTTGGGGACAAAATGTCTTCTTGCTAGTTTATTAGAATAGAGCACTATTTCCACTATTTCTCAAGAAGCAGCATATGAAATACTTCAATTCTTGAAGTATCAAATCATTTCATCTATATATATGTATGTTTTTATAGTTTTTAATTCTATTTTGTTTTGTTTATTTCCATTTTTGATGCCTTTCATTTCTGGGTAGCATGACTCCATAACCCAATGGTATACATGAAGACACTAGAGATTTTGTATTCTACTCCTTTCAATTCTGTTTACAATTGATAGAAGTTCCCCAACTGGAGCTAGCTATTGTCCCCCAAAAATATCACTCATTTTTGGGACAAAATTTGAAATATTTTGGTCTTACAGACCAAAATTATCTCTTCCCTTTTCAAAATTTGTCCTAGGCATTCAAATTCCTCAGTTTTCAATCTTCTCAAAAATCTATGGAATCTGTAGGCTTAAATCTATGGACTCTATAGGCTTAAATCTATGGACTCTATAGGCTTAAATCTATGGACTTAGTAGGAAGAGAAATATATGGACTCTACAGGCCAAGTCCAATAGGTTTCATATGTAGATTTCTATAGACTCTTTCAAGGATAAGAGAAAACTATGGACTTGGTTTCTACAGACTCTACAGTACCTTGGTTCAAACAAAAATATCCATCAGCAAGCATCAATAGTAGGTTTAATGTTTGGTTCATCCTTTGGTTCAACGTCAAATGGTTCAAAGGCAAGTTCAATCAAGTGGTTTAATGCTTTCTTTCACTCATTTGGTTCATCCACTTTGTTTCAATGCTTTGATTCATCCTTTGGTTCAATTAAATGGTTCGTCAGTCAGTTCAAAGGCTTCGTTTGAACTGTTGAACCAAAACTTGGTTCAACAGTTGGTTCAAAGCCTTGGTTCAATGGTTGGTCAAAGCCTTGGTTCAATGAAGAGGTTCAACATCTTGGCTCAATGAAGAGGTTCAACATCTTGTGGTTTAATGGAGCGATTCATTGACTTGGTTCATTCAATTGAACCATCGACTCAAACCATCAGCTTGAACCATTTTGGTTCAAAGCTTGGTTCATTGGCTTGGTTCAACCAAGTGGTTCAACACCTTGGTTCAACAGAGTGGTTCAACAACTTGGTTTAAATAAATGATCCAATGTAAAATTTCAAAAAGCCTCTTGAAGGAAAAGTGCCCTTGTGGAAGGCACTTGGTCAATGAAAGTACCCTTCTAAAGGGTCATTTTCAAAAAAGGCTGCAAAGGTAATTCTTTTGGAATTCAAAAGATACTAAGGTAGATAAAGGCATAAATTCCTTCAGACTTTTTGTCTGAAGGAATTCCTTCAGATAAAAAGTCTAAAAGAATTTAAGAACTGGCTGTGGGTGTAGAAAAACCTGAAGGATTTGACAAAGGCAAAGAAATTTTTGTGGACTTTTATTCATGGGATATTTCCACAGACTTTTTATCCACAGGAATTTGTCCCCAGACTTTTTGTTTGTAGGAAAGCTTGATGAATATTCCACTAAAGAAAAGGCTGCTGAAGGACCTCAAAGGGTAGGTACCCTTATGGGGGACTCTTAGCTACCAAATTAAAGGATACTTCCTTGAAGCCAAAGGGTCACCTTCCATTTGGGAAGACATGAAACAAGAAATTTGAAGGAAGAACTCTAGCGACCCACTAAAATAAAGAAGCTTGAAGGCCATCTGAAGACTAACCCAAAGGGTAGATATCCTTGCAAGGGGCTCTTCTTGACCCAAAGCAGGTCATTTCTTAAAGCCTAAAAAGGCAAGTTCAATCTAGGAAAGTGCCAAATAGAAAAGCTGAAGAAAGACCAAGGGGTGACATGCTTGAAGACATCAAATTCAAGACAATGAACTAGCCATTGATCCTTTGAATCTACAGACCTAAATGCATTCACAGACTTCAAGGTCAAGACTAGCAGAAAGCAAGGAAGGAATAGAACAACAAATTGAATCTAGGACTTGATTCAATTAACTAAAAAAGGAGGAATGATGAAGGTAGGATCAGATCGCTAGGTGGACATTAAAAGTTGCAAACTTTCAATAGCGTGACTTGTTTCTCTGCATTGATAAAATCAAATGGGTAAACGCCCATAAGTTCTAGCCTATCTTCTTAATATATTCCAATGCAACATGATGTGTTACTATTCTCGAGTCCTTCTTGAAGAGCCTATATAAGGGACTCTCTTCTATTGTAAATATATCTCTTTTTGACAATTAGAATGAAACTCTGCCCAAATTGAAAGGCACTTTTGAGACTTTGAGCTCAGTTTGTTTATCATATTTTGTTATTGGATTAAGAAAGTAAGTGGTTTTTTAGACTTTGTGTTGTAATATCTTTGTTTTTAAGGGAACTATTCTTATGTCTTTTTCTTCAATATATCTTATGTTCCTTTAATTCAACAAGCAGAATTAGTGATAGCAGTCAAGAAGGTGTCTTGAAGAGTCAACTGTGGAGAGACTTTGTGCCCCCATAATTACCTTTAGTGTGTTTTCTTTTCATTTACATGTAAAGGACCTTGGGGTGACTTTGTACCCTCATTTTCCTTTGTATCTTACTCTTAAGCAATTCAGGTAGAGACTTTGTGCTACATCTCAATTTGTTGGTCATTACATCCTTTGTTACATTTTGTTGTTACTACCTGGAGTATTCTTGTGGCTTGCTGAATAGTACTTCTGAAAGAAGAGGAGTGTTTTCTATCATTTTCCTTGAGTTTCTCCTTTTATCCACACACATCATCTCTGAAGAAAGAGAGATGGATGGTTTATCCTACCCTTGAGTATTCTTTTCTATATGTGTGTGTGTGTGTGTGTGTGCGTGCGCGCGCGCGCGCGCGCGCGTGTGTGTGTGTGTGTGTGTGTGTGTGTGTATAGCCTATCTATAAGGAACCTCCCCTTGATGATAAGAGAGATTAGTTCCCTTCTGATGTGGTAAACCTACACATTTGGATGACTAATCTTCCTACTTTAGCTAATCAGACCTATTTTGTTTATTAGTAAGATAATTGACAAAATATTCAACCAACACAGGTATTGGGAATTTTAAGGTTTCTAAGCTTGGATCCTAAAAAATCAAGGTAAAGCTACTTGATTTAGGGATTTTTTGCATAATAATGACTAATATTTGTAATATTTATCACTTATAAAGCCATATTTGAATATCATTTGTTCTTATTACCCATTAATCATCTTGGAGTTGCCTAAGATTGGAACTAGATCTGAACTAAACCCAAGATCCCTTTAACATCCATAAAAACCCATAGAAAGGATAGAGTAGATAAAGGTAAATGTAGGAACTCCAAGACCCAACCAAATTTTCCATATAACCAAAATTTACAACCCCTATTACCAATCGTGGCATGGATAGTTGGATCATCCATCAATGTCCCTGGGCTCATGCACGATCTACGTAGTAATCTAGAAAAGTATCTACCTCTCTTTTCCCCCACTAGGAGAGTGACCACTGAAGAGCATGTGAAGTCATTTAAGGAATCTTTGAGGCTATTCAATGTGATCTATGAGTATGTGGCCTGTTCCCTTTTTCCATTTACCTTTAGGGACATGACTTATATTGGTTCCTCATCTTGCTTGAATATTCCATCATAAGATTTATTTAGTTTAATGATACCTTTATTGTCCAATTTATTAGGGTAGTCAACCTAGGATTTATATACCAAAAATGTGCAACCCTTAAGAGGGACCCAAAATAACTAATTAGAACATTAAATTTAAGGTTCCAAATGATGTATATCTTGACATCCCCACCCTATAATCTATAAAATGATTTAGATTTGGAGATATACAAGAATGACTTAGACTGAATGACAATTATATTCCTAAAAAGAGTCATGGGTATTGACACATTGCCTTTAGAATATGCTAAGGCCATCCATATTGATGATAAAATACACTTGTAGGGGAATTTTTCCTTTGTTATACCAAATGTTGACCTAATGATGTCTATTTTAAATGTCATACCCAACATAAACCAAAACATGCCTACACTAAACCAATTGCTAGTAATCAACCATTTGCCTTTGAACCACACTATACCAAACCAACAGCTAGGAGTCTTCAACCAAGTAAATGTTTGAGTACACCCCTAGAATAACATGATTTAAACAATGGTGCCTGTAAATAACACCAACATTTAAACTATGACCCAAAACAAGAAATCAGAGACTCTAAAGTGAGAATTAGATTCAATACAAATAACTATCCAAAAAATCACTAATGATTTCTTGGATCTCAAGAAATAAATGGGAAATACTAGTGAGAGTTTCAAAAGAAATTATAATTTCCAAAGATATAATAGACCATTCAATAGATATAAAAATACTATCAAGTCCTCCTTAAACAAGTTGCTTGAGATTAACATTTGTGAGATATCTTTACCTAACTAGTGTCAGGTGTATAATATAACATTTTGCCATGAATTTGAAGCCATTTAGAGCCAAATAGAGGGATTTGATATGAATCCCACAAATCAAAATAATGTTAAGGGCTCTGACAAAATCAATGATACTCATAGAACACCATAAATAGTCCTCATAGTTGAGTCCCATGATTTCCCTAATCAAAATGAAAACAAACCTAAGGGCAATATTGAGGAAGTGCATGATTTCAAACAAGATTAGAGGAACAACTATGCTCTAAGAAGTGAAGGCCAAAACCCACCTCTAACAACTTCCACCCCACATAATAAAATGGATACAACTCCTAATAACAAGACAAATAATGATCCTCCACCATCTAAAGGTAATGAGAGTCAACCAATAGTACAATCTACCTACACAACATCAAAAGGTGGATATAACATAGTAGAGGATATGAATAAGATCAAGGAAAATATAACATTACATGAGCTCACTCAGATTACTAAATAGTGTGACCTAGTGTTGAAATCATTAAATGAAAAGTCTCATTATATAAAATTAAAATAATCTCATTTGAATGTGGTAAAGTATAAGAGCAAGCATGAAGTTCCACTATTCCTTTTGACTATAAGAATTTTTGGTAAAATCTTCATATTTATTTGCTTGATTCTAGTGAATCAGCTAATTTTATACCTTTAGTAATCTATGGAAAATTAGGATTGAACCTAGTCAAATTAGATAAGGTAGTGGTGTAATTGGACAAGTCAAGAGTGAAATTAATGGGTGAATTATTGAATATTCACATGCATCTCACCCAAAAACATTAGATCTAATAGTTCATCAACATCCAAGTCATTGACATACATGAGGCTTACAAATTATTGTGAACCATGACTAGACTAAATCCTTAATGGATATATGTCAACTAACTATTCTAACATGTGGCTACCTTGGCACAAGATTCCTAATCAGATAAGGATTGATCAAGAACAAAAAATGAAATACATGATCACAAAATATAATTCCAAGAATGAGAAGGTAAACTACCAATCCTTTGATTTAGGTGTGTATACTTTAGAATCCACTAACATTGTTGTAGATGTTAAATTTGAATAAGAAATCAAAGGTCCTTAGACATTACACTTTTTTGGTACACAAGCTAAACAAGGTTCTAGAATTGGGATTGTTTTGAAAAATCCCAAAGGAAAATAATATCTAGCTTCTTATAAATCATAGTTCACTTGTACTAACGATTTGGTAGAATATGAAGCTCTTGTTTTAGGACTTTAATTTACAATCAATTATAAGGTAAAATAATTGTTAGTCTATAGTGATTTAGAGTTAGTTGTTAATCAAGTTAATCAAGTCAAGAGTAAGTATCAGTGTAATCTTTCTTGTCTAAGAAAGTATAAATTTAGATATTGGGATTTAATTGAGTGTTTTGACTCATTTAATATTATATCCTTGCCCAAGGAGCATAATCAATTGGTAGATACTCTAGCTTCAATAATAATGAACCTAATCCCTCTAGAGCCTTTAAATCTATATGAAGTCACCATGGAGATAATTTCATGCCCCTCTATGCTAGACAACATCAATCACTTCTATTTTTTTGATGATGGAAAAAAAACAATCAACTTTTTATGTATCTTTTGGTGTTTTTGAGTCCCAAATCATTGATGAACAAAACAAAAATTTTGTAAAAAAATTAAATGACAGTGAATATAGAGTGATTCAACTCAAGGAGAGTTAAATACCCAAAGGTATGATCTCTCTAGAAAAGATGTTCAACCTAGATAAGAAAATAATTTAAGATAAACAACCCAAGGTGAGTGGGAAAGATTAAAAGCAAGTTAACTTGGGAAGTCCTAAGAGCAAGAAAAATGTTGACATTGGTTTAGTTTGCATGGATGGAGAGCTAAAGGAATTCATCACCTTTTTAACCAAATTTAAATATGTTATTGCCTGGTCATATGATGACCTTAAGATATTTGACACTAGTGTAATCACTCACTCTATCCCATTGAAAGAGGTTTGTAAACCTTTTAGGCAAAGATAAAGGCTAGTAAATACAATACTAAATCCATTGATTTAAAAATAAGTGCTAAAATTACTAGATGAAGGGATAATATTACCTATAAGGTACTCAATATGGGTTTCCAATCTTGTGCCTGTTTGAAAGAATAATAGATAAATCAAACTCTTTGTTGATTTTAAAAAATTGAATAGATCTTTGGAAAAGGATAATTATCCCTTTCCATCCCTATACAAAGTCATTTAGTTGGTGTGTGGGTCTATAATGATGTCACTTCTTGATACTTTTTTAGGCTACAACCAAGTCCTGGTGAACAAGAGTGGTAGAATGAAAAATGCCTTCACTACCAAGTGGGGAACATTTTTCCACAAATGAATTCCATCCAGATTAATAAATGCAAGAGTAACCTTGTATCAATCAATGGACCATGTATTCCATGGATTAATTGGTAAGTACATCATTATTTACATGGATGATCTAACTTTAAAAAAAAAATAAAGGTGATCACATGATGCATTTGGAACAAGTGTTGAAGAGGTGTAGGAGGTATGGAATTTCTTTAAACCTTGAGAAAAGTTTCTTTTATGTAATTTAAGGTAAAATTCTAGAACATGTGATCAACCAATAACCTATGACTATCGACCTTGATAGTATAAATATAATCTCAAAGGTAGAAGTCCTTAATAGTAAAAAAGAGTTGAAGTCTTTCTTTGGTAAGATAATTTTTTTAAGAAAGTTTATCTCTAGTTTTGTAGAAATTGTAAGACCACTCAACGCCATGCTAAATAAATATGCTAATATAGAATGGAATGCTAAAGCAAATAAGGATTTTCAAGACATTAAGAATGTTATTGATCAAGATCTTATTTTAATAAGTCTTAACCTTAGAAAAGACTTTTATATTTATTCTTTTTCTTCTGATCACATTATTGTCATTGTTTTGACACATAAAGAAGATGAAAAATAACACCCCGTTACCTTTATGAGCACTAATTTGAATAATTTGGAGCTTAACTATCCTATTCTAGATAAACAATCCTATTCTCTAGTTAAGGCCATCAATAATTTTAAACAATACATCTTGAGAAATAAGACTTATGTCATAATGTCTGATCTAACCATCAAATTGATGTTGGGACAAAATGAACTTAGAGAAAGAAGAGGGAAGTGGATGACCAAACTCTAAGAATATAACTTAGAAATAGAATCTACTAAGTTATTTAGGGTTTAAGGTCTGATCCAACTCATTGAAAATATTGATCCACATATTGATGTTTTACAGGTTGAATCAAAGCAAGTATCCAATGATCATTGGTACAATGACATTTTTTACCATTTATTGTAAGGAGTGTGTCACCCACACCTTAAAAGGGAGAAAACAGGGGCCATTAGGCTAAGATCATCCCACTTTATGATCAAAAGAGGAGTCATATATATAAAAAAATTATGAAGGGGTCTATTTAAGGTGTTTTTTCAAAGCTAAATCCATAGAAATTAAGGAAAATTTCAATGAAAAAGTAGGAAGTGGTCACCCTTTAGGGTGTACCACAACACATAATATTTTAAGAGAAGTTTACTATTGACTAACCATATTTAGAGATGCCTATGTTCATGTGTGTACATGTCATTAGTGTTAAGTATTTGATCAAAGAGAGACAAATGTTACCATGCCTTTGCATCTAGTAATTGAGGAAAATCCATTTGCAGAATGGGGCCTCAACTTCATAGGAGTAATCAATCTTAACTCATCAATAGGACACAAATTTTTACTTACTACCATGAATTATTTCACAAGCTAGAATAAAGCAGTGGCCACCAAGAATAGTAAAATAATTTATGTCATCAAATTCTTAGAAGAAAACATCATCACTCAATTTGGGATGCCACTATCTTTAGTATATGATAATGGCCTAGCATTTATATTGACTAAATTCCCTAAATGGGCATATGATAACTAGATAGTCATCAAGTTTGCTTCAAACTATTATTGTCAAGGTAATGGAGTTTTATAATCCACCCAAAAAAACTTGATGAATTTTAACAAGAAGTCTATTGAAAATAAACTTAGATAATGGTAGTCCTTGAAAAAATATTTTTTATGGGTAGAAAGAAATAGATATAAGAAAGCACTCAAATTGTCCCCATTCTTACTTGTCTATAGTAAACAACCTATTTTTACTATCACATTGAAACTTCATACCTATGAGTTTATGGTTGATTATATGGAAGATGATAAAAGAGTGTAGTCCTAGATACTAAATATCATCCAAATGGAAGATGCCAAAGATGAAGCATTGAATAACTTCAAAAAGCATCATGATGTTATGAAGAGATGGTTTGATAAGCAAACCAAAATTAGATCACTTTAAATATCAGACTTGGTCCTACTATGGGACAAGGCCTATGAAAATAAATTATATCATGACAAGTTCACTCCGCTCTAGATTGGACCATATCAAGTGGTAGAGATATTGAGTGAAACACATTTAGACTCAAAGACTTGCAAGGAAATAACTTAACCTTGCCAATCAATGGGAAATACATGAAGAATTATTTATCTAATACTCTATCAAAAATTATACAAGGACATATAGATTGTTTAAATTTAGAGCAGGTAGGAGTATATTAGTTTCTTTCTTGCTTTGTTCTTTCTCACTTTTTGCTTTGCTTTCCTATTGTTTCATTTCTTGATTTAATTTCCTATTGTTTCATTTCTTGATTTTCTTTATTATTTTTTTGTGTTTGTTTTTTGTTGTGTGTTATATCTTAGTAATAAATCCTTTGGAAAATAATTCATTGGATCAATTTGTGTTAGTCTAATTCTAAAAATGGAAAAAGGGATTACTGGTTTTCAACATTAGTTGTCCAAAGTTTGGAAACCTCTAGTAGTGTTATAATTTAGAAAATTTGGGTGGGGTTAATTATAAGTTATTTTTCTCATGAAAATCCTAAAATCATTTTTAGGATATAATATATTCTAGGTGAATGAACATTTTCATGAGCTAATGTTTGAATTTGTGTAAACCATCATACTATCACTTAAATTCACCAAATATATTGCTAGGTTAAGGCATGTTCTTTGAAATTTAATCACATCTAGGACATGTGTAGAAAAAATCTTAAACCTAACTAAATTATGGTTCTGAAACATTTTGGTTTTTGAGTATAAGTATTAAAAAAAATGATACATGAGTGAAGTGAAATCATAAACTACTTCAGATTCTATGAATGGTGATTTAGGCAATCTCTATTGGGGATATGGATTCTTGGTTGTAAGTATATCAAGGCCTTTAGTGGAGCTAAAGGTATCTCTATTTGGGGTATAGATGTCTGGCTAGTAGCAAAAAAATGCCCAAGCTATCTTTCACTAAACAAAGCATTATTATATAATATCTAAAAAAATGCTTAAGTCATTTCATGTTTTGATATCTTGAAGCTTGAAAGTTATCACTTATGAAATAAATGGTAATGGTTAAGGATACTCAAAGCACACACATATTATGATTGTATACAATATTAAATTACCATTTAAAGCCTATGGGCTTTCATTAGATTTAAAAAATAGTTTTGATACTAACTAATGATCATAATGAGATAACTAATTTTTGATTCAATATTATACAAACTTTATGGTTTCTAACATTTTTAAATGCTCCATATAGAGTTAACCATTTTTTATGACCAATTACCCATATTCCTAGAATGGGGACACTCATTTCCTCAACTTAAAAGAATGCACAAGATGTCAATCATGTTTAATCATTTGACTATATTTCATTTTGGAATAGTTTACCATTACTTATGATTCTATAATTTATAGTTAATCATTCATGTTATAATAATTATTTAGACATATAAATATATTAATTATCATAATTCTTATTCAAAGTCTCATTTAAATAATGGATTATTAACCATTGATAGTTCACTAACATGTAGATAGGCTCTTGCTAATGAAATACAATATGGCACTTTAATGGACATGAACACAAAAATATTTGATAGATCTCATTAAACTAACATTATGGTTTTTTTAAATCATTTTATTGCAATATTTTTCTTCAAAACTAGTTCAAATTTATTTATGATAAGTTATGACATCTTCCAAAATATTAACTTCTCACTTGATCTCACAGGACATGAAACTTAAAGTAGTAGTTTGTGACACCTTGTGGGATGTCAAAGTTCAAACCATGACATAAAAGGATAGGTGTCCACCTCACTGAGCTCTAAAATAACTCAAATATTCATTATACTCCATGAAATACACTTAGATCAAATCTACCAATTTCACAAGCTACATGGCACCATCTAAAGAGCTCATAGAGGAACTAGCTATTGAAATTAAAATCTAGAGTCTATGTGTCAAGATATTAGTACCCATGAGTGAGACCATTCAATCTAAGCCACCACACATCCCAAAATGTCCCACTACAATATTGAGGCCAAAGAGATGTTGCCACATGTCTCAATTGCTATCAATCAAATATGAAAATCCCTTCGATGTGACAGATGTTACCTTCAACTTTATTTGAGATTGATACATATACACACCAAATTGCATCCATCTAAAACTTGTGAGATATTTTAAAGAATACACATGCTTGTATTTGAATTGTTCGATCTAGATTTGATGATGTCCATTTATGTAAGGCTACTTCTAAGAGTGACACTTTGAAGAGGAAAAAATATCCCATGAAATCAATGCATATTCCCTTTGAACTAGCACGATGATGCCATGTGTCATTATTAGGAAGATGCATCCTAAGATAAACTAGATCCCTTCTAAAAATGATACATGTCGACCTTGGACCCATAAGATGATGTCATGTGTCATTCATGTACCACTTTCATCTGAGATCCCCAAGATTACCTCTGAGAGATACACATGTCTCCACATGAGCCATATCATTAGTACCAAGTTAGTAACAATTGTTTGAGAGCCCTTCAAAGAAGGCTCTTGGTAAAGGAAAGTTTTGATTGCCCATAAGAGAGCCACCTAGAAAATAATATCCCCAATTATTTGTGAGAGTGGAAAATGTCACTCCTATGATAAATCAAAACTAAAATTCCCCCCAAGAGCTCACCATGAATTAAAAGATGCCATGTGGTAGGATACGAATGAATCATCACACTAAGCCACATTTTGAGATCCTACGAGTAATCAAAAGGTGCCACATGTCCAGACTTCAAGTTGACTAAGGATCTCAGTCACATTTAGGCCTTTTGAATGCCTTATTGGATTTGAGGTGGTAGCCACATGTCAAATGGTGGTAATATTTATCTTTAAAGCTAAAATTTATGGAATATCAAATTAAAATTACAACTAAATTTTAATTCTAATGAAATTAAATGCCAAAAGCAATAGTTCAAAGGGTTTGGAATGTAAAGTTGATAAGCTCACCATTAATATAGCATGAATAAGGATCATCATCAATGTTGCAAAAATCAAATAAATATTTCAAAAGGCTACTCAACTCAGCTATTATTACTTACATTTATATTTGAAGCTATACATGTTTGCTCTCCCTTATTATTTGCATTCTCCTAGTATGAAAAATCTTGAGGTATTCATAAATTTCAACCCATATTCCATTGTTGGAGCTCAAAATTTGTATAAAGATAAAGATTAATGTTGAATAATATCCAAAATATTATAGAGATGGCATAAGTAGGCTCTTCCACCTTGGTTAAGAGGGATTCCTTTAGAAATGATGACTTCTTACTCTAGTATGGCAATTTAGTTATTTTCAAAGACATAAAATTCATCTCATAGGGCATAAACTTAGGGGAAATGCACTAAATCAACATTTACTTCAAAGTAGTAATTAGGGTAGTTGACAAAGTTGAGCCAATGTCACATAATTCAATTATCTTCATACATCCTCACCATTAATGCTACCAATCTCAACAAGGACACAACTAAACCAGAGGTCATGCCATGTGCTACCCTAGTTTATGTCATCCTTGGGAGGTCAATGTGTGAAGATGGAATAATTAAATCCATATCCCAAGGGCTCCTCATTACTTTCATCATAGGGTTGAGATTTGAGAGATATTATGACCTCCACTCCTCATATATTGAGTACATCCAAGGTGTCACTAACAATTGTTATGAGGTTCACTCCCCTAAGAAGGTCGTAGCTACATGGGTGACTGACCCAACTAGACGTGTCTTCATGTATGACCAAAGTAACATACCTATCCATAAATTTAGGAAATGAGTTAGGATTGACCTTGCTCTCCTCAATCAGGTATTTATCAATCCACATATTTACTACATGGATGTAAATACCCTTCCATTGTTGTAGATCATCTTAGAGGGATAGTAGACTCCCCCAATTGGGGATATCATTATAAATAATATATTCTATGCAATAAAGGATAATTTAAATAATGGATCCATATTCATCATGATGGGTTACTTTCTAGATGGTATCTACATAATTGCTTAGCTAGGCTAAAATTCATGGTCTCTTGAGCGAAATGAGGTGGTGCTCTAGTTATTCTCTATAATGCACATTCATTGCTTCATGCACAATATAAAGGTGATTTTATAATATTTATATCTAGTTGTTTAAAAATCAATCACCAAGTGTGAGATGCTAAGGGTTCCACTAGAGGTTAGACAAACACTAAATAAAAAGGGAAGATTTTTGCTGTACTCAAATTTCGTAGTCATCTAGATGGAAGGAGTAATGGTGGTTCCCCTTAGGTTGCCAAGATATGTACTTATGAAACAAGCTGAGGAAGAGATGGCTTATCAACTACTACATGAAATTGATGGCATATTCAAAACTAAGAAGAGGAAAGCCCCCCATAAGACTCCTTATAATTTAGGGAGGAGTAGAATAAAAAAAAAGGCATGATATCATTATGGATGAAATGCATAGGGACTCATACCTATTACCCAAAGATGATTTTTGAGCATTGGACCCCATAAATGTTATTTCCTAGTGCTTGTTCAAATTCAAGAAGGATGTATCAATGAAATATAATCATCAAGAATAAGTGCATTAATGGATTTACCAATATTTTATGAGTGATGAGGTAGTCTTTAGGAATGTAGCAAAGAAAGGCATTTAGCTTGAAATGAGACTAGATGGAGAGAAGAAGAAAGAAGACATTGTGAGGCCTCAACCACCACTAGCCCATGGAAGTATATTTGATGGATATTATGAGGGGATAATGAAGAGGAATAAGAAGACACCATTCTTAACATTAAGAATAGACCATGTAGTCCTCCACTATAGGTCATTGCAAGTAGTTAGGGAATGCCTCTAGTTATGAGTTAGGAGGATCAAGCAACCAACATGACCCCTCCCAAGGTCCCACATTTATCTCTACATCTACTATGGGATATTTTTTAGGGAGCCTAAGCTAACCTGAACCTGATGTCATTGATCTCAAATAATTTTAGTAAGTCATCAAGCTCTCCATGGAAGAATTATAGGCATTATTTTGGAGAAATATAGAAAAGGTTTATAAGAGGAATAAAGATCCCAAAATTACTATGAGGGGAGCAATCACACCTCCACAAAAAATTTAGAATATGTAATCACACCATAGGCTCCCACTGTAAGTACTTCCCCTTTTTAATCTTCCCAATTTCAACTAATTTTGCTTTAGCTCCTGCTTCTAAATTTACTCCCATTACCATTATTTCCCCATTGCCTCCAATGTCATCAGTTGTTGCAACTACCACTACCCAATCCTCAATAGATACTAGCATAAGTGAAGCTAGTACTTCCTTTGGATTCACTTTCCCCCACTTTATTTCTCATTCCACTACATATATGGATTATTCTTAGGTAACCATAGAAATTACCTCTCTTTTCATTGGTTCCCCTATACTCAAGAAACCATTAAAGCCCATTTCTAAGCAATTCACCTTTCAAAATCCACTCAACATTACCACAACTGATAAACTTAGTGTGCCTTCAAAGTTACCTTCATTCATTATTGACATGGGACCTAATAAATCTATATTTGACCTACTTGGGTAGCTAGACCCAATTAACTTGTACATCCCCACTATAGATTTCACCTCTTCCTCAACCTAAACACATCCATTACAACCACCTCCCACACAACCAACACCTACTATAACCCCAAATTGGGTTTGAGACATCATATAAGAAGAAAGGTAGGAGAGGCTTCAAGTAGTACTCTCTACCCCCCAAATTGGCATGAGGTTTGATGTTGCCACAAGCATGATGAAGAGGGTGGTTAGAAGACAAGTTGAGAAACAATAGTTATGCTCAGTTATGATCCATGATAGTGAAGAGTCCCTCTTCACTCTGATAAGGAAGATGAAGCTTCACCTTAAAGAGGTGGAAGAATATGTAAAGGACCCCATGTCCTTAGTTCAACCTCAAGTAAAGTCAACCAATTGTATTGACGAAAGGGATGATTTAAGAGTTGAAAATATTAAAATAGAAATCATTGACAAAAGTGCCAAATGAAATTATACCTTAAATAATAAATGTTTTTATCAATGTTTTCAACTTATATAAATTCATGAAGAAGAGGAAAGAAGATAGGGTCCTATAATCCAAGGTGGTCATTAAACTTGTCCACAAACTTACACTCTATGATGCCATGTTGGTAAACTTGGCTAGAGTTATAATAAGTAATAAGTTCTTGGACTTCAAGGTATTATTAATTGAGGATATAATTCCTTCATTGACCATCCTAATGAAAAGGAAAAATATTTTGGAGAGTTGGCTTGATCAATTCTAGGATGCAACTACATCCTTAAAGAAAATTGAATTCAAGATTGCCTTGCTACTGAAGGATGCCATGGTTACTAGGGTGACCAAGCCTAATGGCATCTTTATGGATGTTCAATAATTTAGAGCCTATATGAAAATGTTTATTACTAAATTATATTAGAATGTATCTAGTACAAATACTACTACTAAAGTGATGAATATTATGGCATTTGCCAATCAGATGCTAAAAAAAGAAGATGTAATTCAAGAAGTACTAAGGCCAATACTTATAGAACATGATAGCCTAATTCAAGAAATACCTAACTTGTTCCAACCTATGATCTTGGAATTCACCCAGATAAATCAAGATTACTTAGAATGTGTACAGGTTTGGACAAATGAAGAAGTGGAGAAAAAAAAATAGGCAGCAACAACAAGCTAGCTAGCAACCCCCTCCAAGACCTTAGGGAATATTCCATTATGTTTTGTAAATCTGAATTTAGAATATTCCTTGTAATGAATAAAATTTTATCCCCTTGGATATGTTTAGGAAAATTTTATGGGCACACTTAAAATTGTTTAGGCAAATTTTAAGCCTATAAATAGGGGAATCCCCTCTTATTTGTAATAAAAAATAGTTGTTACAAGAATTAATACAAAAGAGCCTTTGTAAGTTTGTCTCAAGTGCTTGATTGTTTATTTCAATAGTATCTATTCCTCATGATTTTATATGACTGATGGTTTATTTATTTTTGATTAATTTGGTAATAAAATTCAATATATGCATCTGTTATCTTGAGTTTGACACTAGGCTAAAAAATTTGATAATATATTTGCTTTATTTTCATTTTATTCACAACTAAATGTACTTCTATAATTTATTGTGGATGAGTAATATTTATGAAACATAAATTTTTATGTATATGCATTTTATTTTCTTTGAAGCTTAAAATACACTCATTTAGCTTTGAGTAATACACTAGGGATGGTGAATGTTAATTTCATATGTTTTTATCTTATAAGTTGGAAGAACTGCTGTCTTTGTTCATCTGAAGAAAACCTTATTTTCTTCCTCATGTTACTTACCCTTTAGATATACCCATGAGTCACTTTAGCATATCCCATTCTATAAATATCCAATTTTTGTTTGCATTTTGGGAAATAACTGGCAAATCTTAAGACAAATTCACAAAGATTAGAAAGAAGTAGTGTCACTGCATAACATATGTTTTCCTTACAAAATGGTTTGTATACATCTAAGTGGTGACCATATCTCTACTATTTGTTCTATTTCTATTATTAATTGTGTTAATAACTCAATTACTAAGTCTTCCATGACTTAAAATTGAGTTTCTTGTTTTCCCCTTGTTCCCTAGTGACATAGGGAGCACATTAAGTGCATCAACAAGTCACTTAGTGGGGAGTGATTTGGGATGTCCAACCCAACATACTAACCCCTTTTCTAAAATTAATTTTTTTTGAAAAGTGTGATTAAGGTTTCAAATGAAAGATCAATAAAATATGGACCATTGCACCGTACCTAAGGAAATCATAGACATAAGAGACTCTACAAGTGTAGTAATAATGGTCAAAGATCATATAAACCTAGTCAATAGGGAGAGTATTGAAAAAGCCTATAAATTATTGATTACCATAGGTATCTAAGATTGCAAATAATGTTATAACAAGTTTTGAGATCTTTTTTTATGATATGATTGGTTGTATAGAGAATAAAAAATTATTTCAAGTATAGTGATTAACACATTGATCTAAATTCATCTCTCTTAGATTTTTTTGTTAATTACAAATATAGTAAATGCAATATCAATCATTCTATTTACATACATATTTGTATGATAACTTCCCTATTTTAGTCAATCTAAATATTCATAGTTTTATCTCATTTTTATCACATTAATATATATATATATATATATATATATATATATATATATATATATATATATATATATATATATATATATATATATATATATATATATATATATATATATATATATATATATATATATATATATATATATATATATATATATATATATATAAAGTAAAACATGCTAGTGAACCATCTTTTCTAACCCCTTGGTTAGGGGAATTCTTGTGTTGAAAGTGTGACTAGGGAACCAAAGAAAAGATAAGAAAAATAGAGATGAATGCATTGGACAAAAGGATAGTGCACACATAAGACATATTTATAGGTGAAAGCATCATATTTTAGGCTTTAAAAACTTTAATAATCAACAAAGATAATATCAACATATCCTAAAGAACATTGATTATTGTAGGGCCCTAATTTTTCCTAGTAATATCTAAGCAATGTTTCATCTCATGTTTCTATATCTAAGTATTTATAGAGCCATTTCAGGTATAGTGATAAACATAGTGAGTTAAAAAAATCTCAATGAATCCCTTCCATATTGTTTTGTCAATTTTAAATATATTAAGTGAATTATCAATCTAATAGTTTAAATTTATATCTACAAGTTTATTATCCTATTCTACATAATTGGAGATGCCCCATTTTTCATAGTGTTATTTCTATTGGTTTGTCATTATTATAAACATGCCTTGTTATGATGCACTAATTATATTATTGAGGCATTAGGAATTTAATGTTATTTTAATTATATTATTATTACATTACTATTGAGATAGTAAGTTACACATGCTATGTTGTTTAATTTTTCTTACTTGAGTCTCATTCAAAAGCTAGGATAAATGATTTCTATTATTTATTGAGATGAACATTATATTGACATACTAGTAGATATAGTGATTATTTATAATATAATTTATTATATGGATTCTTGGATTTTTGACACATATATGTTATCTCCAGATAAATTTTAGTCACCTATAAAAAGACCTTGGAGGTTTATAGGTGAATCAATTTTAAAATGGTGTCAAATTGGTTTGAAAGGTGTATAATTGTGTAGGTGAATATTGCAATGGAATAGGGTGAATAAGATATATGCAAATGTAAAGAGGGTAGTTATACATTTTGTAGGTAAATATAGGTATACATATGGGGATCATAATCATGCTAACTTTAGGCATGATATAGATAGACATCATCACAATGCAAATTACCATCATTATGATGTAGATGACTATCAACATGATGTAAATATTCATCAACATGATAATATTATGGTGTTATTGATAAATAGAATTGTTGTCACTTGATATCAATGGTACTAAATAGTAGCTTTGTCATCGAGTGAAATAATTATTTTTTATTAACAACTATGCTATTTGTAGAGTAATTTCCTACTCTACATCGTATTTAATTTATTTTTTCATTCGAGTACTAAAATTTTGGTTCCTTCACATCTCAAATGAAGCCACAGAGTTCTGGAGTAGAGGACAGGTTTGTTTTTACCTAAGTATCGAAGTGCAGTAGAAGCTGCCAAGTGTCACCCTTTGAGCACGAGTCTTTTTCCCCTTCTTGTTTCCTTCATCTCATTTTGACCAAGTATCAAATTCAAGTAGAAGCGGCCACGTGTCAACCTCTGAGAGATGAAGATGGACAGCTAGTGACTTCCGAGGACCTCATTGTAGCTTTCCACAGAACCACGAAATGTACCACGTGTCAGCATCCACATGTCATAAGAGGCACCCATGTTTCCTATTTTGACAAAGACTTCTAATGAGCTCAGCAACAAAGAGAGCAGAAGGCACCAAGTGGTAGTAGTGGAGGCCTTGAATTACCTTTTTGAAGAAGTAGTGAAAGCCACCATGTGTCAACTACCAAGAGCCTTTATTTCAATGCCTGGGTCTAATGCTTTCCATTCAACACATAAAGGCATCGTTAATTTTGCTAAGTATTTAAGTGTAGTAGAGGCTACAAAGTGTCACCTTCCAGATCCCTCTCTAATTCATCCCCAAAGAAAGTGGAAGGCACCACATACCCTTGGAAAGAGAAGTGGAAGATACCACGTATCTTCCCAGGAGCTATGGAGGTCACCATGTATCAACTTTTGAGAGACCACCTTCAAGCCTAATCACCGAATGAAGATTGTGGTGGGTCCTAGATGATATTTTAATGTATCGATGAAATGCTGAGTGTCAACAAGTGAAGACTGCCATGTGCACCCATCCTTCTTAAGGGTTGTCAAGGCAAAGAATACATAGAGTTTTATATCAATAAAGCTGAAAATTATCGAGGAAGTGGACTGTGATAGGTGTTGAAGGCAGGGCATTCCTCAACAAAATATAAAGAAAGTGGAAGTGGCCAAGTGTCATCCTCCGGTGCCTTCTAGATCAAGAGGAGAGAAATTTCATAAATTAACTAAGTGTCTTCATGTCCATCTATCTGCTACAATAGAGATGGAGGGAAAATAAGCAAAAGTTATTCCTAGTAGATAAAACAGTGCATCAGGTAGATTTTTGGGGCTCTCAAGCATTAAAAGCACCATCTATTTGTCCCCTAGCAGTAGAAGTAGAAGAGACAATTGAGCGGCCAAAATAGGGATGAAATGAAGAATTTTAGGTGTAAAGAGAGGTACTAGACACAGATCACCATGTCGTAGTCAGGGCAGTTCCTGATAAGACCAGAATGCATCCAAGGCATTGAATGTGCCGTCTATTTTGTCCCTTGTGAGTGAATGATAGAGTGGAATTACGTGGGAAGGGGGATGATGAAGGGAGTGGTTCGAGGCTATATAAGGAAGAGTTGTCAAATCAAGAAAGGGGGGAATTCTGTAGTCTTAGATTTTCTATAATTTTGATTAGTAATATCATTTGCTCTTGTCTTGATTTCTTAAAGTTATAAGGTTGATATAATCGTGCATGTTTCTGTGCCCTTTATGTGGCTAGATGAATTAATGAAACTTAAGCTCCATGCTTTGGTTGGTGTTATCTGTGTCATTTACATAGTAGTTTATGCTATAGATTTTCTAGTGTTGTGATTAGAAATGTTATTTGCTTTTGTCTCATTTTATGGAATCTGAAGCTCTACATAACTATGTGTGACTTCTATGCCTCTTATGTGAGTAAAGGATTCTGTTAAGAAAATTGAACACTATGCCTTTGTTGACAATTCTTGTATCTCAGCAAAAGACTCCCCAATTTTGAGCCTCTATTTCTATTATTCCAATCTTTTACATTGATCATGCACTTGTTTGCTCTTAAATGTAATAGAATCCTATGATATTCACTATATGCTCAGGTTAGGATTAGGATTATACTCAGGCGCATCACCATAGTTAGGTTTTAATTCCTGCATTTTGCATTTTTGTTTAGTCTCCTATCCCTTTTCCCCAACACCATAAAATAGAAGAGACTAGCTTCTTTAAAACCTGGAGGTTGTTTCAAGTCGCATTGTCCCACAACTTGAAACTTCCCATTGTTGATTGGCTAGGATCTAGCGCAATTTTATACTGTCAACAATTTTTGGCATGCCCAGTGGGATAGATCTTTCAAGGAGTTGAAGAAATTTTGGTGTATTCTTTAGCCAATTAGCCTTTGGAGGTTTTCATCAACACCAACAACAACTTTGAGTCATAAGCTAATCAAGCAGTATCATCAAGAAATCCCTTTTGGTATGTATAACTCTGTTACTCATAGTTATGAGTCCTATTCTCCTTATATATTTAATTAAGATCAAGTTCCTCCTAAAATATCTCCACGTAATGAGGATGCACATGGCCATGAGCTATACTATTTTCATGCCCAGTCTAATTTCATTTTCACCTTTAAGAAAGCATTGCTGGGATTTAAAAAATATGTGTTAGAGCTTGACAGTAAAAGGGAATATGGCCAAGAAATTCCTTGTCATGTCATCTATCAAGTGAGGGAAGCAATAGACCTGATCAAAAGTGAGTGGGATGCCATTGAAAGGGCAAAGTGGCAAAAACTTACATATGAAATGCTGGAGGTGTGTGGATTGATTGCATTTCTAGAAGAGAGGCTAAGCATTCATGAGAATCAGCCTTACCAAGTCTACCAAAATTCATATCCACCACCACAAATCCCATATCAAATAGATGTCACCCCTATTCGTGAACAAGGTCAGACTTGTCAAGATCATTTTCCCAATAATGCAGAGTCTATGACAATAGCAAGGGAAGAGGTCCCCAAACTCTCACCTTTCCCTCAAGACCCTTCTACCCTTCCTTAAGAGGCTTCTTGTTTTCCATCATAGCCTTCTTCTTCATCATTTTTCAAAGAAGAGTATATTTTGAAGGAAGCAACTGAGTATGCAGAAGAGTATACTCAATTCATGGCTAGTCAAGAAGATTCCATAAGTACAAATGAGGAAGAAATCACCATAGGCACCCCCTTTGATGAGCAAAAGGATAAGCCATAGGCTTTTTCCTTAACTTCAGATGAGGAAGAGATCATTTCTAACTTCTTCCTCACTTTAAAAGAAGACATGGAGGAGTATGGATACTCCCTTGATCAAGCCATTGAGATAGGTGACACTATCATTCAGGAAGGATATGGAGAAGATGACTGTGACACTCATCTGAGTATGTAGGAAGCATGCCAGCTTTCAGATTCATCCTTTCAAGAGGTTGCAATCATCATGGAGCATGATGATGAAATAAAGCTAGAATTTGAAGGAGATGAGCCAAGAGATAATGGATATCAAAAGGCACAGAGTGAAGAATCAATAGCCAATGATTTCTTGATGACACTTGACAGCATGAAGAACCAACATTCGATGAGCATTCAAGGATAAGAAGAGTTTGTAGATGTCAAATACATGTTTTGCTCAGACTCGTTCGAGTGCAGACAGACTCATGTGGCTGGTGCAGTGAACATTCCATCAATGACATATCTGTTGCAATCATCGATATGACAACACAAGCTGACTTGTCATAAAGAGGACGTGGGAAAGTTTGTATTTGATCTTGGAGGGAAGTAAGGATTTGTCATATATATAGTTAGGTAGTTTCCATTCCCACATCACTTTGTTTTTGTTTTTTGCTTTCCTGCTTTCTTTTAAAATAAACATTTTAAACACAGAGTCGACATCTTAAGAACTCTTTAATTCTTTATTTTTGCTGCAATAAATGATTTCCCAAATCTTTTGAGATTTCCAAGGTACCTTGCGCCACATAACATGTCCACTTTGCTATTTCCCAAAGATTGAGTAGGATTTGCTAAAGCTCACCTAAAATTAATGCCATTTGGGACTTGATCAGCCCATAAATACCACCTTAGTAGATTTTAAAGTTTACAACTCTAAAGCATTCCTATAAAAAATATCTTACTCATTACAATTATTAGCGCCTAGTGAAATTGTTTCAACAAGTGTGTTTTTACCTTGAGCGAAGTTCATATTAGATTTTGCACAAGAGATATAAAAATGGCTAGAGCATCATCATCCCAACAAGGAACAGGGGAACTGGGATATCTAGATAGATTATTGGCAAGCAGATCATATGCTGTAGCTCCTGTGTACCCGCCAAGAAGCTACCCAAGAACCAAAGCCTTGGGAGTCAGCCAAACTAGTGACCCATCCAAAGTCAGGGACTATGCAGATAGAATCATGGACTCAATTCTATAAAGAGCCAGTGGCAAGAACCTTAGAGAAGGAGCACACCAAAGGTGTCTACAAAGAGCCAGGGTAAGACAATATGAAACATTTGAAATGAGGATCTGGACCTCACAACTAGCTCAATTCATTATTCCAATTGTGCACCCATGCCTAGATATAATTGAGTTATGCACAACCTTACTCAATCAATAATATTACACCATTTAGCAAGGCCCATTCATGCTACAGATCACCCCACCAGCCATCAAGGATATGTTTGCCCTACAATATGATGATTCTACCACCTTCCCCACCATTGATAGGATGCAAAGAACGTGGGCAAATGTCAACAATTAGACTATATTTTTGAGGTCTGTGTTGTAAATAGCTGATGGCGATGTAATGGTACCCACACTCCCAACATCAAGGACTCAGTTCACACCCGCTAGCCAAGATGCCTTGTTGATGATGGCTCTCATCTTCGGCATGAAGGATGACATGATGGTATACACTGAGCAGATGGCCATTCTCTTCAGGATAAAAATAATTGACAAGACGTAGGAGTACCATCTTGATTTCTTTGAGCACATCACCTTCTTGATGGTTGAGTAGCTGACCCAATTCAGGTTGAAGGGGATATTTAGGTATTCCTCCTTTTTGTTCCATCTCATTTTGCACTAGAACCCCGACCTCTTCTCCCAATTCATGAGTCTAAACCTATACGACCCAACTTTTGACCCCCAAAGAACCATCCTTGTGTCTGCATGGACACATATTTTATCAAAAACTAGTGATACATATGACTTCTAGGAATTATTCATCACCCCTGTCCTCCATTGCCTTAGCCTCAAGCCTATTATAAATAGGTTATTCCCAAGTGTCATGAATCTCCTAGTTAGTTGTCCCATCCCATGTGATTACTATTTTGGGGCCCATCACATGACCTTAAGGGTCCATGGATTTTGTGGGGAGTTAGTATTGCTACCAAAAGTTTTGACTCTTTGATTAGCATTCCTGGAAATTGCCAGGTACGTATCAATGTTTGACAATGAATTTAGCTCTAGAAAGAAGAAAAAGAGATTGTATAATCTCCCTTGGATGGTAGGAAATTTAAGCCTAGAGGCCAAAGAAACTAAGACCATGTTGTTAAGGAAGCTGACCTCCCTAGGCTTCTTATTGATCGAAGACAAGTGGGTTTATGACCCAACAGATTTCATAGCCTTCGTAGTGAGGACAAAAAGAATTGGAACCAGGATCGTGCATGAAAGCTACCCCTATTGGGAAACCAAGAAAAATCTTGTGAAAGACACCCTTGGTCTCTATGTCAAGTTGATGGACCTACCTCTCCCACCGAATAGGCCATGGGAAACCTTCTATGATAAATAGAGGGAGTATGATCCCAAGGTTAGGATGACCTCTAGCTTGAGAAGGACACTGAGGAACAACGGTTGGGATGTAGAGAAAATTGAAGCCTATTGGAAATATAAGAAAGAAATCTCCTAGACCACCCATACCTTTAGGGGTGTAAACTTAGATGAAAGGTGGGAAGAACTTTGGGATGAATGGCATCCATCCCTTGTTTCTAGCCCAAACATAAGCCAAATGCTGAGTAGGAAGCAGCTAGAGTAGGACCAAGCCAACAATCGTAGACTTTAGAGTAAGTTGTAGCTGCCACAGAACAATAAAGAAGTGTGGTGTCTTCACCACCACAAACCTCCACATCATCAAGAGTAATTGAATTCCCTAGTTCCCCACATGCACCACTGGTAACAACAGAGATAGAAGGGAGACAAATGCAGCCAGAGGCCGAGCCACCCAAAAAAAGAAAAAGGGTACAGTTCCAATTAGACCCAAAAGAGGAAGAAGAGCCTTCACAGCACCTAATGCAAAGCATTGCAACTTCTCCTTAGGTAAGAATTACTCCCCCTCCTCCCTCTCAATCCATTCCTCACCCTGCTGGCATGGTGCCTCCACCCAGCCAAATGACACCTCCTGCCACTGTTGCAATTCCCATTTCAAAATTCACCCCATCCTTGATGCCTCAAGCCTTAACATTACCCTATTTCTCCCCCTCTATTCCCAAAAATATTCCCTTAAAACTCACCCCTAGCTAGCCAATGGCTCTCTAATATGGCCTGCCACAAGGATTTCCCTTTATAGGGGACATATTACATCCCCTTCCTCCTTCCAGATGTAGGTTGATGCCGTTAGGAAGGAAAGAGAAGCCCGATTGGAGAATAAGAGGATTAAGGAGAATAAAATGCCAAATGTTCCACATTTGAGGTCAAAATTTGACCCCATCCAACAAAAACTGATGGTGACCCATTTGTCACCCAATGTTGCTAGGCTGAGTGAACAAATGCAACTGGAAGACTACACCATAAATGTAGTGGCCATTGACATGTCCCTGTTCAAGCCTCAAGATAGAGTCAAGCTGCTAACCAAATCCACTTATGCGGTCATAGAAGATTAATTGAAGAAATCAAGGAGATTACAGAAGATGGAGGCTGATTTGGCCTAGGAGAAGGCAAACTATAATAGTTTGGCCAAACAAATAAACATGAAAGACAATGAGATAGCTAGTCTACAGAAATAGTCGCAAGATATTGTTTCCCTCTAGACTCAATGGGTAATTCAAGCCCAAAATGATTCATTTAAGATGTATCTTTCACTTGTGAAGGATGCAATAACAGCTCTAAGACAAGAAAATGTAACATTATAGGGAAGAGTCAATGGACTATAACTACAAGTTACCCAATCACAGTAAGGGCTGCTAGAAGAAAAAAACAAGGTTGTGGCTTTTCAAGCCTAGTTCTAAGTTGAGAAATAGAGGGTGGCACAATTGGCAATAGAGTTGGCCAATAGACCCAAAGGAGGTAGAGTCTCACATATAGTGGAGGAGCTCTATGAGTCAGCGTGGGCAAGGATCTCTTCTGAGATTATCTAGCTTAGGCCACTTTTCACCTTCCTACACAACACATAGAAACTATGTGAAAGGGTAGAAAATCCAATACAGATCACTCTAGCCATGATCTCTCAAAGAGTCACAGACTCTCATTCATTACTGGAAAAGTTCTATAGCTCAAGGGATGTGATATTGGCAGCCACGGGGATCCCTGATAGAATGGTTGCCACAAAATGGATCAATGAAGAGCTCAGTTGAAATGCCATAGCCAACAGTTGTAGAAGCTACCTCGATGTCATGAAGGAAGGCATCAGTGAGATGAGGCAACATATTGAAGATTTGGTGCAATTAGGCTTGCCTTCCCCATTTCCAGATGCAAGGATAGTCCTGATGTCCGATCAACTCCAACCATTATTGCTAGCTAAACAAAGGGACCAGATAGTTTTTTAGATTTTACAGGATGATTCCTCAGCACTAGAGGTCGAGACTATTTTGATTCCCATTTTTTGGCTAGAATCCAAGCTAAAAGCCACTGCCCAAATCTTGTAAACCTTCTCACACAAGGATCTAATTAGCTTGGACCTAGCTTTTGATGAGTTTCATAGAAAGCAAGGATTATTTGACCATGAGTGGTCTATCTTTCAGATAGCTCTTTTGAAGCTGTAAATTTTGAAATTTTGATCGAGCGGGAGTCAAATTCTTTTTGAGTAGGCTCAAAATCCCTAATGGTCACCAATAATTGTAGAGTAATTTCCTACTCTATACCATATTTAATTTATTTTTTGTTTTGAGCACTAAAATTTTGGTTCTTTCACATCTCAGATGAAGTCACAGAGTTTTGGAGTAGAGGACAGGTTTGTTTTTACCTAAGTATCAAAGTGTAGTGGAAGCTGCCAAGTGTCGCCCTTCGAGCATGAGTCTTTTTCCCCTTATTTTTTCCTTCATCTCATTTTGACCAAGTATCAAACTCAAGCAGAAGCGGCCACGTATCAGCCTCCAAGAGATGAAGATGGACAGCTGGTGACTTTTGAGGACCTCATTGTAGCTTTCCAGAGAACCACAGAATGCACCACGTGTCAGCATCCATGTATCATAAGAGGCACCTATGTTTCCTATTTTAACAAAGACTTCTAATGAGCTAAGCAATAGAGAGAGCAAAAGGTGCCAGGTGGCAGTAGTGGAGGCCCTAAATTACCTTTTTGAAGAAGCAGTGGAAGCCACCATGTGTTGACTACCAAGAGCCTTTATTTTAATGCCTGGGTCCAATGCTTTCCTTTCAATGCATAAAGGCATCATTCATTTTGCTAAGTATCGAAGTGTAGCAGAGGTTTCCAAGTGTCACCTTCTAGATCCCTCTCTACTCCATCCCTAAAGAAAGCATAAGGCACCACATACCCCCGATAGGAGAAGCAGAAGATGCCACATATCTTCCCAAGAGCAACAGAGGTCACCATGTATCAAATTATGAGAGACCACCTTTGAGCCTAATCACCAAATGAATATTTTGGTGGGTCTCGAATGATATTTTAAAGTACTGATGAAGCATCGGGTGTTAATAAGTGAAGACTACCACATGCACCCATCCTTCTTAAGGGTTGTCAAGGTAAAGAATGCACTAAGTTTTGTTTCAATAAAGCTGCAAAGTATCAAGGAAGTGGGCTGTGATAGGTGTCAAAGGCGCTGCATTCCTCAACAAAATATAAATAAAGTGGAAGTGGCCAAGTGTCATCCTCTGGTGCCTTCTAGATCAAGAGGAGAGAAATTTCATAAATTAACTAAGTGTCTTCATGTCCATCTATCTTTTAAAATAGAGATGGAGGGAAAATAGGTGGAAGTTATTCCCGGTAGATAAAATAGTGCATCGAGTAGATTTTTTGGGCTCTCAAGAATTAAAAGCACCATCTATTTGTCCCCTAGCAACAAAAGTAGAAGAGACAGTTGAGTATCCAAAACAGGGACAGAACGAAGAATTTCAAGCACAAAGAGAGGTACTAGACACAGATCACCATGCCGTAGCTAGGGCAGTTCCTGATAAGACTAGAATGCATCCAAGTCATTGAATGCACCATCTATTTTTTCCCTTGCGAGTGAATGATGGAGTGGAATTGCATGGGAAGGGGGATGATGAAGGGAGTGGTCTAAGGCTATATAAGGGAGAGTTGTAAAATCAAGAAAGGGGGGAATTCTGTAGTCTTAGATTTTTTGTAATTTTGATCAGTAATATCATTTGCTCTTGTCTTGATTTCTTGAAGTTATAAGGTTGATATAATCATGCATGTTTTTGTGCCCTTTATGTGGCTGGATGAATTAAGGAAATTTAAGCTCCATGCCTTGGTTGGTGTTATCTATGTCATTTACATAGTAGTCTATGCTGTAGATTTTCTAGTGTTGTGATTGGAAATGTTATTTGCTTTTGTCTCATTTTTTGGAATCTAAAGCTCTACATAACTATGTGTGACTTTTTTACCTCTTATGTGAGTAAATGATATTGTTAATAAAATTGAACACTATGCCTTTGTTGATAATTCCTGTATCTCATCAAAAGACTCCCCAATTTTGAGCCTCTATTTTTTTTATTTCAATCTTTTACATTGATCATGCACTTGTCTTCTCTTAAATGTAATAAAATACTATAATAGTCACTTTGTGCTCAGGTTAGGATTATGATTATACTCAGGTGCATCGCCATAGTTAGGTTTTATTCCTACTTTTGTGTTTCTGTTTAGTCTCCTATCCCTTTTCCCCAACACCATAAAATAGAAGAGACCAGCTTCTTTAAAACCTAGAGGTTATTTCAAGTCACATTGTCCCACAACTTGAAACTTCCCATTATTGATTGGCTAGGATCTAGTGCAATTTTACGCCGTCAACACTATCATTCAAAAATAATACAATCATTTGACAACAATGTTAATGGATAATAGCCATCATCTAGAAACAATGTTGTCAAATCATATCAATGTTACCAAGAGACAACATTATTATCACTTAACAACATGATATCATTTATTAATAATTATTTAAAACTATAATCATGCATTCATTAAACACATATGCTATTAAGTAGCATCTATGCTATTATGAAGTTGATTTATTATTAGGTGCATCAAAATCTTTCTACCATCTATTTGCCTTTCCTATATTATATATAGTGTAAAATACATTTGGATTGGATTTTGTGGTACCAATGAGATACATTTATAAGAGGAAATTTATTTTAAATATGATTTGGTCTTCAAAATTAACAACCACATCTAAAATTTAGGTGATTCCAGATTTTCAGCTGCCTTGCAAACTCACCAAATGCAAACTTTAGAAAATGGAATATTTGTTAATTAAAGAAGATTTGCACCTTGGTTATTTCATGATGGTGATGGAGATAATATTTTTATTATAATTTTTCTATGTATACAATGTGAATTTATACATGTTACTTGAGATTGTTTCATGTTAAATTTCTTTGGGTATCCTAACATAAAGAAATTTTATGTATGTGATGATGTGCAAGACAAAAGAGGGATATTGGAATACACTAATCATGGATTATACCATTCACTAGATATGTTGTGTCCTTATCTGATATGTATATCTTTCCTTTATGTTGTGTGTTCTAGTCACTTGTTTTAATTTCTAGAATATATAGACTATATAACACTATTATTTACTACCTTATATATTATTATAAGTCTCTATAAGGTCATAAGGTTAAAAATGGAGTCAAAATGATGTCGCCACTTGAAAAATTCAAATGGAATTTAAGATCCAACATTGTAGGGTGACATAAAGTGATTTTTTGATATTTTATATTGAATTATTGAGAAATTTGACCAATAGGGATCTATGGGAGTCTTTATAGTATCTAAAAAAGACTTCAAAGATAACCCATGTGACATTTATGGCATGGGGAGGTGAGTTCAATAATGGGTGTGTGAAAGTATTAATTTACCACATGAGTGTGCAGGGGGAGTTAACACATAGAATATTTTTGTGAGAGATAAAGTCATGGGAAGGGACAAGTTTCACATTCCCATTAGCTAAATATTGAGTTCTTTCTATATGATCATGTGGTAATACATAATTTTACACAAATTTGGGTCATTATTGTAATTTTGGAGAGATGAACTTGAGATTGAAGAGGAGAAAGCAACTTGAAGTAAAGAATGATTAATTTTAGAAGTGCACATGTAGAAGGAATGGCTACTTAGGAGTAAGTGGAGGAACCAAGGTAGGATTCTTCATGAGAGTATTTTATTTTTTTATATAAAATTTTTGTTTCCATCATTATTTTAATGTTTTCAAAGGGTTATATGACCATTTGGATTTCCACATTTTCTTGTTTTTTTGTCATGGTTAGGTGTATGGTAATTGTGTTTGATTTTATTCCTTTTAGGTAATGGAGATGAAAAATTCCTCATCTTATGATTTTTTTTGACAACCATTTATTGACTTGAAATAGTAAGGGTATGTTACTTAAATAGGATTAATTTATGGGTTTGATATATGTCTTAATTTAGAAGGGTTTAGACATGGGAACTATGTTCCAAAGTCATCATACATGGATATATTGCATGGGGTTTGGTAAATAGGGTTTGGAAAATAGGAAAACTAACATTTTCCAAAGTCCTTTCATTGCAAGGGAGAATAATATGGGAAGAGTGTATTATAAATTCCTTAGTATCCCACACCATTGAGTGGAGATAAGAATTAATCATCCCTAATGAGTGATTCATGTTCCTTGTTTAATATTTTAACCTCTTATGGATTCCATGTGTTATAAATTATTTGAGATTTATATTTTGAAATGGAATTGTGTTATTGATTTGACATGATCCTTGGTTGTAGATAATAACGAGATTTCAATATTACATCCATGCTTGCCACTTATCCCTTATCTACACTACACATTAGCTTACATTTGAATGTTACTATACATGATTAGAGATGGTAATACCTGGCTCTAGGGTGTCTAGGGTAGTTTCATGATGATGTCAATAGGATGGGAAGTAATCCAATGGTTGCCTCAGTCTTATAGTTACACTTAGAGCTTACATAGAGGATAAGTTTGTATTTTATTACTTGAAAATTAAATACATGATAAGAAATTTATTTTATTATTGGTTTTTTGTATTTTTTGCTATACTATATTGTTATAAATGTGAAAAAAATAATAAAATGTGAATTAATGCATATGATATTTTATGCATTGATTTATTATTAAGTGTTATTTGAATCATGTAAGAATAAATGAAATGAAATGATTATTTTTACGTTTCAAATCAGATTTAAAAAAATTATTTAATAAAATAATTCTATATATTTTCTTACATATTATAAAAAATAAAAATAAAATATTAATTCAAATTCTTTTTTGATTTAATTCAGATAATCCCAAGAAGGGGATAAAACAACTTAAGATAAATTTTATGTAATTTTAAATATCAAAATTTCCATAAATTTGAATTTCAATTTAAAATATTATGAATCAATATTTTATTTTAATTTACAATACAATTTTTGGACATAAAATTTAATTTATATAAGTTTTCAAATTTAAACTACTGAAATTCTTATTTTCCCCTAGAATTTACTCAATCTTTGTGTAATTTTGTGCATGGAAAATGAGGTCAAATTTCACATAATTTTTTTATATAAATCTATAAACAAATGTTAAGATTCAACTTGTCTCATATATTTTTTGGGTTTATGGTTTTTTCATGGTGGATATTTTAAATTTACTACTTGGAGGGAATTTATTGTTAGTTGACCCTCTAGAAGGGCATTGACCTTGTTTCATACGAAACCTAACCGATAGGCCATCAGTCACCCATGTGATCCTATGGAGATGTTTAAGATACCTAAGGAATATTGTGCTAATGGGATAACCACCATGGATTTTAGACTAAACATTCACTACTTTTGTGAACATGGTTAGGGAATTATGTGGATAATAAGCCACATAGTGATCTCACTATGTTTTATATGCCATAGGATCAATCAACAAGGATTGATTGACACCGTATTTACAAAATATTATTAAATAAAATAAACTCAAATTTAATATTATTTTTTTAATAAAATAAAATCTTGCTGTCCTAAAGTTATAATTAAACATTATTGATTTAAAGCAAAAATATTACAATAAGACATGACTTATTTTACACAATTGATTATAGTAACTTAGAGACTCAAAGGCAAGGTAAATTGAAAGGGATCTCCCCATAAAATTTTCATCCTATTCCACATGATAGTGGTATAAGTACCTGAGACATCATGATTTTCAAGTCATGGCCATTTTATTCAAGGGAGGTCCCTTTTGATATGTTTCATGGTTAAAATCTCCTTGAATCCCTGAGATAAGTTGACCCTAAATGGGACCCCATTAATTTTATTTCCTCTATGATATGAACCTAGAAAATAAGTATAAGAATAAAAATAGAAAGTGATTTATTTATTAATGTTTATGGTAGCCATTAATGGTTATGGTGAGAATGAATATCCTAAATAACTTTTTTAAAACTATGAGAATTTGAGACCACCTATAATATTTTAGGGAATACGTGTAGCTAAAAAACTAATCCAATCATATATTTATCAAAATAGAATTGAAAAATTAAATAAAATGGAATTGGACCACAATATTAGGGAGTAAATTAATGGTAATCATCCAAGGCTAAGGAAGGATAAGAAGGGCTATTATGGATAATTCATCCTACAAAACTACCTTCTTCTTTTCCAAAATATGAGTTTGAAACATAATTATTTATTTCAAACATTTATTTTCCTCCATAGGGATTTCTAGAGTTTTTAAAATTTTATTGAATTCAATGGTTGATGTTAAAATAATCCATAGATTAAGATGGAGTGTTCCATCATAAATAAACTAAGATAAGACACTTTAAACCCATGTTGAGGTGATATAAATAGTACACACCCTCTTTGATAAGAAATTTTATTAATAAAGGACACTCTAGACACATTTTGAGTTCATATGAAGAATATGAATCCTCCTTTCTAAGATTATTTTTTAAAGATTAAGTCAACTTGAAAATAACTTCAAGTTACAACTTCAATTGATAATTAAGCCTTGTGATTGGATATAATCACTCATGGTCCTCCTTGAACCACAATGATATTTTGAATGTATCATTTGATCCTTTGGTTTCTTGAACCCACCTCTTGTTAGTCGAGCATCCATTTTAGATCTTGGCATTACAATCCTTGCTTAGTTCACTTGGATATTTGTTTGATTTTTTGAGAGATTATAGACTTATTAGATTAAGGGGGTCATCATGGTTGTGTATCTACTATGTGGTCATTTACACATTTCCATTCATATTATCTAGGCATACTATTTTATTTTGATGCATTTTGAATATTTTGCCTCAAATATGGATTAAAAATGGGAAATGTAATTTGTAAAGATATGCATTATACATTGTAAAGAAAAAAATGGACATGTTTTTAACTATTTCAATCTTGTGATATTTTAGACATGACATTTTTGTATAATTGTTGGTTAAACACTAGGAGATTTGGGGATTTTTTTTATATCAATTCTTTCATAATGAATTAATGCATGTAATTTTTAGGTGATGTAACTCATTAAGGAGGTAGGCATAGTACACATGAAGAGTAACTTAGACCATGGAATCTACAACTAATTATTAGATGCTTAGATTTTTGAATTTGAATCCATGCCTAAGAGACTCATTATTAGAATTTTTGGACATCCACCCATCTAGTAGATCAATTGAGGTTTGTTTTAGGTTTATAACTATGGTTTTAACTAGGTGTTGTGAATTCATATGTTTTTGAGTTCCAAGTGACAAATAGTGAGAAAGTGAGATAATGTGTGTTAGGCCAATGGGACTTTATCATCAGTTAAAATTTATGCACATTACCTTGGATAAATTCATAGATAAGTTATTAGGATAGATTGATATTGGTTCATTAGACCATGGGTTTTGATCATAGCTAGATTATAGATGTCATGTGGACCTAAAGTTGAGATGAGCACTTCTAGGTTCAAGGACCACCCCTTTCAACCAAACATTTCCTTTTCACTCAAGTGAAGTGTGTTTTAGGGTTGATTTATGTTTCTCTCACATTGAGTGATGAATTTGATAATGAAGCATGATGGATTTTAATGAATTCATCCCTTTTTACTTAGTTATTGACTGATGAATTATAACTAATTCTAGGAAGAGTTTGGGCATATTCCCTCTTTATGATAAAATGATCATCTTGGTATATGAAATAGGGTTACATAGACCTTAGGTACATTATTTATCCATGTGAGGGATAAGTATCCTCATTATGTTTCACATGGGTTTTCACATAAAACCTATCCATGTATATATGAGTGTTGATAGATATCATCTTCACCTTGTGTGATGGAATTTCAATACAACATGCTTGGCCTTGCTAGGGAACCTCATGAGGGTAACTTTATTTTCATTTATAATTGTGGTGAATGACCCTTTTCTCCTATGGGTTGTATCATGTTCCTTATTTTAGCCACATGATATAGAAAAATCCCCATTAGAGTTAGATGTCAGTGATGGGTGGATATGAATACATAGTCATTTGTGTCATATTGGTAACTAGTATGTGTGATCATTGACTTAATCAATTGATGATTATATTAGAGTGGTACTATGGACCATTTTTGCATATTTTATCAATACCCAAGGAATACATATCTAGTTTAGATGTTGATAACCAAATCTCATGGTCAACAGCCCCTTCAAGGTTATGACCCCATTTCTTGGAGCATCTACATAAAGATAGACCTTATGTTGAACTAAATATGGTTTCGAGGTGACATTGTTGATAGGGATACTCAATAGGAACATGATTTATTTTTCATTGTTAGTATAAGGTTAGAGTATACCCTCTTACTTGTTGAGCATCTAGAATTTATTAATGTATCCATTATATTTGAGTTCCTTACTAATAATGAGATAATTTCATCATAGAGAAGTATTTTTCCCATGGTGGTGGTGTATACACATATCATTTTTCATTTTGTCATTATTAACACTTTTTCTTGTAATGGTTTGTCGAAGCATCAATTTCCCTGAGTATACACCTTAAATGGTGAATTTAGAATTTGGTAGGAAAGGATCATGGTTATTTATGAAATATATTGATATTATATCTTAATTAAACCATTAATACTATTATCTTGACCTCCTTTAAGTGTCTATATTATTTTTTTCTCTTATTTAACCTTAACTAGATTTATTAGTTTTTATAGATCCTATAGTATCTACCTAGCTCATACCATATATTTTGTGCATTCACCCTTATTTTAATGTATATAATATCCTAATATAGTTTTTAATATATATTATTTCTTTTTTACTATATTGACATGTCCAATACTTTTTAATGTCAACAAACATCTTCCAACTATATTGACCAAGTAGATATTATTGGCTTAGAGTTTAATATTTATTTTTCATATTAAAACACTATAAATAGGGGTTATATTTCATTCATTTAATATCATATATCAATAATTCACATTTATTTAACTCATATTTTTACCCATGTACCATTTGGGAGACTTAGCATCTTACAAACTTATCTTAATGAGAGTTGTCTTGTCATGTCATTGAAGCTGACAAGGAGGATTCATTGATAGTTAATAACTAAATATATCTAGGTCTTCATTAATGGTAGTCATCTAAGGCTAAGGATGAAGAAGAGGGATAAATATGTACAATTCATACTTAAAATATACCTTCCTCTTTTCTAAGATTTAACTGAAGGATAATTACTAAATTAAAACCTTTTATTTCTATCCATATAGATTTCTAGGGTTTTATTAGCTTTGATTAAATATGATGGTCAAGGTTGAAATGATAGATGGAGTGTTTCATCCTAATAGAGATAAAAATAGACACTTTAGACTCATCTTGGTTTCATATGAAGAGTATACACCCTCATAACTAAGTACTTCTATTTAAATTAAGTCAACTTGAAAACAGATTCAAGTTTTAACTTAAAGTGTGAACCAATCCCTATGATTGGTCAAAATCACTCGAGGTATTCCTTGAATTTTTTTGATATTTTGGACATATTTTTTAATATTGTAGTTAATTAAACCCACATTTTATTAGTTAAACATAATTTTTATACCTTGGGGTTGTGGGAAATATTAGTTTCACTTAGAGAGTTGTAGGCTTGTTTGAGAACCTATGGGATGATTAGAGAAAGTGGAGTCATCATAGTTGTGTAGTGATTTTGCAAACACTTAGACATTTCCATTCATGCCATCAAGGAATGTGAGGTTTTTTAGATTCATTTTTTGTTTTTTTTCATCAAATACAACTTGCTAATGGATAATATAGTTGTGTAGTATGTGCATTATACATTCTGAAAAATAAAATAGGATATTTTAGGCATGACATTTTGGTATTGCTACACATTTTATATACTAGAAGATTTTTGGATTACTATTTATTAAGATTTATTATAAATCAAACTAAAGTTTTTGCTTATTGGTTGATAGACTTATAAAATAGATAAACATAATACACATGAAGAGTTCCTTAGACCATGGACTCTTTATCCAAGTATCATATGTTTGGATTCTTAAATTTGTCTCTACACCTAGGAGACTTATTTTATGATTGTTTGGCCATCCAACCATATAGAAGAGTAGCTAAGGTTTGGTGGAGGATTGGAACTAAGGTTCCATCCAGGTGTTAGGAATTTAGATGTTTATGAGTTCAAAGTGACCATCATCTCATGAACAAGCTATTGTATACTAGGTCGATGGGAGTTTATCATCACCTTATACTTACACACATTACCTTAGATAACTTCACAGATAAGTTCTTAGGATAGATTAATATTAGTTTTTTAGACCTTGAGGTTTGATCATAATTATACTATAGATGTAATTTGGACCTAAAGTTGATCTGAGCATTTTTAGGTTCAAGGACCACTCCTTTCAAGAAAACACTACCTCACCACTTAAGTGCATTATGATTTAGGTTTGTTTGATGTTTCTCCACCTTGATTGATGAATTTTAGAATTAATTAGGATGTATTTTAATGAAGCCATATATTTTTACTTATTTTTTGACTCATGCCTTATGAGTAGTTCTAAGAAGAGTTTGGGTAGAGTCCCTCATTAGGTAAAAATGCTAATCTTCATAGAATGCATAGGGCTATATATACACTAGGGATATACTTGGACTAATTGAGGGACCAATATACTCATTGTCTTTAACAGGGGTTTTAACTTAAAATATTCACATACATATGAGTGTTGTTAGATATCATCTTCACCTTGTGTGATGGACTTGTGATACCATGTAGATGGACTTGTAAGGGAGCCTCATATGGGTCACTTTTTTCACCTATATTTTTCTATAATGACCCTTTTATCCTTTTTATAGTGAGATATAGATTTTTATGGCCACAAGATAAAGTAAAATTTTCATTAAAGTTGGGCATCAGTGATAGATGGAGAGGAACATGTAATATTTTTTGGTATGTTGGTACCAAGTAGGTGTGATCATAGACTTAATCAAGATATTATTATATTATATTGGTAGTATGGCCAATTTTTTCATGTTTCAGAGATACTCAATGCACACATATCTAGTTTGATATTGATATCTAAATGTGATGGTCAACAACCTACTTGATATTATGACACCATTTCTTAGAGTATGTGTATAAATAACACCGTTGTGTTAACTCAATAGTTATTTGTATGTGACCTTGTTGATACCGATTCTCAAGAGTAATGTGATTTTTTCCCCATTATTAAAAGGTTATATTATACCTTCCTACTTGTGGGACTTCTAGACTTTATTGATGTATCCATGATAGTTTGAGTTCCTTGTTAATAATGAGATAATTTCATCATATAGAAGTTTTATTTCCATGGATGTGGTTTACATACATAATATTTTTCATTTTTTCATCTATTAATAATTTATCTTATAGTGGATTTTCATTATATCAATCTACCTATGTGCAAACCTTAAAGAGTGCACCAAGAGTGTGGTGGGAGAGACCCATGGTTATTTGAGAGATATGTTGTTATTTAATAGTTACACCATTAATATTATAAATATAACATCTTTTAGGTCTCTATCTATTTATTTCTCATGTTTACCCCTATCCATTTTTAATAGTTTTCTTATATCCTTCATTATCTTCCTAGTGAATACCATAGATTTCATGCCTTCACCTTTCATGTAATGTATCAATCAACCTAATATAGTTTTGAGTGTGTCTTCTTACATTTGTATTACATCAATTTGACCAATATAGTTCAGTTTCAACCAACATCTTCCAAATTTATTGACCAATTTGATACAATAGGCTTAGTGTTTAGGGTTGATTTTAGGTATTATAAAACTATAAATAGGGTTGATATTTCATTCATATCATATAATATATCATTATTTCTCTCTACTTTCACAAAACATTTATGCCTTATGTACCATTTAGGAAAGTTATTAGGTTAGAACAATATCTTGAGGAGTCTTTTCTTGTGGTGTCATTTAAGTTGAATATGAAGAGTAATTATATATCTATGTGAGGAGTTATTTGGAGTTCCTAACTAAGGATATCTATGTTTTCATCCAACTATTTGAGGTCTTCAACTCACAACATTTTTTTGTAAATATCCACTTAAGCCAAGGGGGATAGTAAAGCATCAATGACTCCACCCCAAGGTAAGTATTTATATCCCTAAAATCTTTCATTTATATACTTATTATATTAGATATTTATTTTTTATTTGTGAATGAATTTGTGTATCTTTGTTTATGTTTTCTCTATACCAAATAAGCTAGTGCAGCCATATGATTAGTTTAAATTTCTGTAAATAATTTTAGGTTTCATAGACCCCTATTTGGTTTACCTTTTCCCCTTACCCATTTATATCCATTATGACCCATCCTTTAGTTTAGTTTATATCCATTCACAACTATTTGATTTATGACCATAGTTTCTAACCATTTATACTCATTGAATTTTAATGAGAGATACATCATTTTTTGATAGGATTAGGTTTTGGAACCCTTTCCTCTTGATATTATTGTTGTATTTATGCCTCTAATATATCTAAAAAAATTATTTGAGATTTACCCAATCATCCAAGTATCACATGCTCTATTTGATTGATATTATTCAAATCCTAATATATACAAACAAAGAGAATAGTTATAGGTCATCCTATCATGTGCATATAGGTGGCACGTAGTTGAGTGGGTTAGCTATGAGTGTTGATAAAATTAATGGAAGAGGATTTAATTTTAGATATAGATGTATCTTTAACCATTAGTGGATATAAATCCTTTTTTGGTTAAACATGCTCATGATAAGAGTATTTTAGTACTTTTATAGCTTGTATGCTATTTTTTTAAAGCGTGTAGTTTACAATGGACTATAACATCTGAGATTTAGTGGGTGTAAACCCTTATTTTTTTTGTATTTACCATTTCACATTATTGATATTTCATGTTTTACAAACATGTGTTGAATCTAGTGGCATGTGGTACCATATTGGATGCTTATGTTGGTTTTTGAGGCTTACAATGCCTCTTTTACAGAATTATACCACACACTTTCATATATTTATAGGTTTGGGACATCATTATATATGGTTTGATGGGGAATTAATGTGCTACACATCCATGATTCTTGGTAAAAAAATTCTTTATAAGATGCATTATATAATGGAGTTCTTTTCAAAACTATATGTGAGTGTTACTTGTACTTTGACACCTTATATGATGTTTTTTTCCTTTATTCATCACATTATCATCAATTTTCATACATGTTTCCTATAATTATTATGAGAGTGTGATTTTATATTTTATCTAAAGTAGTATAATTTCAAGTTAGCATGATTGATATGATGCACGAATCTTGGAATCTAAGATGATTTTAGAGGACCCTTTTGAGAGAGAGAGATTATGCTTTGAATAGGTGTCAGTAAGGGGGAATATATAATTTTATCATAATTAGTAGTGGTTATATATATATATATATATATATATATATATATATATATATATATATATATATATATATATATATATATATAGTACCATGTTGTGTAGGTGAATAACTAGCATATCTCATGAGTTTCATAAATAAGAGTTAATATAGACTCCTTGATCAACTTAGATTGAGAATTATAGATGATGGTTAGACATTTTTATTTATAAAAAAAATCATTAAGGGCCACTTGTGTTTTGTGTAGTAGGTTTTATGAAAGAATGAGATGCTCATCACCAAAGGAAGTGTATACCTATTGATGTTTTTTATGCCTTGAGAATATGAATTCTATGGGATTAAAATATTAGAAGACCCTTTAAATATTATTTCCACTATTTAGTGGTGGGATCCTCCTCATAATATGGGAGTGTAGTATGTTATGTTAGGGGATTCACATGTGTGATTAGTTTATTTCATAAATTGTATTCCATCCATTTCCACTAGAATTTGGGGATAGGTTTCATTAAATTTGGAAAGTATCTTTAATATAACCAAAGAGAAAAATAGAATCCTTATTGTGGATTAGGATGTACTTTTATTACCCAAAAATCATGGGGGTCTTAGTCTAAGGAATATTAAAGGGATGGATAGAGCTCTCTTGGATAAAATGGGATAGAAACTACTTACTAAAAAATATTTATGGACCAATGCTGTAAAGGCTAAATATTTGGAAGGTAGGGATGCTAACCAATTCCTAAATTTAGATTCCCCTTATAGGGATATTAATTTTGGAATGATCTTATTAATATTAGGAAGCTCTTTAGTATTAGGTGTAGGTGGAATATTTAAGATGAAAATAAAGAAAAATTCTGGGATGTTTTTTGACACTATGATTCTCCCTTAATTTCTATGAATACTTGGAATTATTTGTGCCCTTTATTCAATAAATCCATTGGGGAAAAAGTTATGGATTACTATGAAGCTAATGAAATCATAAAAATAAGGAAACTTATGACTATCTAAATAACTAATCTTAATGTTTTAGATTAAGGTAAAAACAGGTTTTGAAGGGGCCCCAAAACCCTGTACAGATCAAGAAAGATAAACATTACAAACTGCCAAAAGAAGCAAAACATTGAAAGACAGTGACAAAACCAAGTTTTACAGGGACCTAAAACCAATAAGATAAACCAGTTAAAACTCCCCAAGTTTTATAAGGACCTAGAACCTAAACAAAACCAGGCAAACAACCTGAAACCCTCACCAAAATGGTAGAGGCAGAACCACCTTGCCCATCAGTTAATGAGTAAGGCTCCTTCACAGATTTAGGTTTTTCCATTAATCCCATTACAGGGCACCGTGGCTCAAACACCAACCACCAAGGAAATAGAGTTTCCCCCATACTAACACAAATACTTCGCTTACCAGATTGGGATGGCCATCCAACTCAGGATAGAGATCCAACCCGAGTTCCATCCACAATGCAGCAGACCAAAGCAAAGTAAAAAACATGCAAGAAGAAATATTTCACCATTAAGCATTGCATAAAATGTGCTGCCTAGAATGGACAACACCTCCAATAGAGAGACTCCACCCAGAACTGTCGCCACCACCGCCCAACCCATCCACCCATGAATCTGTAAA
>JARHVA010005958.1:702500-715000 GCA_037957365.1 Torreya grandis | reverse complement strand
GTACGTTGCGCCCTTACTGGTACACCCGACTATGTCGTATACTTCTTCCAACCTCTTTCAAGCGCCTTACAATCTAGGAAGCGCTCCACCTGCCAATCCGTCAGTAGATATTATCAAGATGCTGATGGATAAAATGTCCAACCTAGAGACCTCTGTTTCTAGCTCACGCAACACTTTATCGTACGAACAAATTTGCAACGAGCCCATCCATCCTTCTATCCCCATCAGACCATATCCCAGCCAATGGGAACTTCCTAAATTTTCTCATTTCCAAAGCAAAGAAGACCCACAACAACATTTACAGGCATTTAGACATGCCTATTACCTTATCACCCATGATGATGTGTTGCTCTTATGCACGTTTCCCATGTCTCTCTCAGGTGCTGCACTTGACTGGTACAGCTCCCTTGCCAGCCATTCCATCTTCACATTCACTCAGCTGGCCCAGCTCTTCCTCGATCATTTCTCCATCAATATCACCAAGAAGGTCTCCATCACAGACCTCTATTCTATCTGCCAGTTTGAGGATGAATCCATTGCTGATTTCGTCACTCGGTGGAGGGGCCTTATCAATCAACTCTCATTCTCCTTACCCCAGCCTGAGCTTATTGAACTTTTCTCTCAAGCCTGCGCTAGACATATTTCTTCTACCTTGAGGGTTCAAACCTTCCGCACTTTTGATGAAGCCTTCACAATGGCTCGTAAACTTGAGTTACGTGCTGTTGAGGAGAATAAAGTCAAGTTGCAGAGCAAGAATCCCAACTCCAAAACCAATGACCCCTCTTCAATCCTTCTTCGTCCAATCCTAAATCTAAAGCTTCAGTAAACATTGTGGTTGTTAGATCTTCTTCCTCTTCGCCTTCAACTAATCAACTTGAACCATCCACATCTATGAGTGCCACTCACCAATTTTAGCAGAGATACATACAGTGACAGTTTACTCCACTTGGAGAATCATATGCATCTGTGCTAGAAAAACTCATCAAACAAGGGGCCCTCAATCTCCCTCAAATCCGACCACCACCAAAATTTGATCCCTAACGTGCCATCCCTGCGTGGTATAGGGAAAATGACTTCTGCCACTTCCACCGTGTTAAAGGTCATGACACGGGCAATTGTAAAACCCTTAAAAACATAATCCAAGACATGTTGGAAAAGGGTGACCTCATTCTCAACAATCCCAATGCCCCTCCTAATCAGGGTATCGATATCTTCAAATAACCATTCCCTAATCATCCACCAACCCAAAACAACGTCTAGACCTTGACTGACAATACCCATGAACATAATATTTGAACAGTCAATACGGTCTCACCCTTCATTTCTAACCTACCTCAAGAGGTGAGTTCATCCATCAGTCCATCACATGTGGATGAACCTCATTCTCCGGTTAGTTCTCCGTCAACTTCTCTCATCTTGGAGGACGCCTCAACCTTACCAGCACCGCCAGTTTCACCATCTTCCTTCTTGCTGCCCATGGAGGACCCAACCTTTCCTACTCCTCGTCCGCAAGTGGAGGGGACTATCATTCTTGCCCTTTACCCGCTTGAGGAGCTTCATTCTCCAGTTTATTCTCCACCCAGGGAAAAACCTATCTCTCCTTCATCTCCAACCAAAGATGAACCTGTCATGACTTCACCATGCTTTGGGCCCAAGACTACTACACCCGTCTTACCTTCCATCCCACAACCGTCGATGTCTTCTCAAGAACCGAAACCTCATCCCGCATCTTCTCAGCCATTTTCCTGACTAGTGGAGAGACTCAAACTTCTCCCTTCTAGGAAAGTGGAACATCAGGGATTGTGGGACCGTCTCACAGCTCTTCAACAAGCTCGTGCCCTCTCATCTCATGCTGCTAATCCTCCCATGGCAGAACCTCCCAAAACTATCAACAAAAATTAGATTTCCACCTCTAGACCATCTACATCTTCATCAACCTCATCAAAACCAAAACCCTCATCTACTCTGCCTAAACCTATCAAGTCACTTGGCGTTCGCCCCGTCTCCAACCTCACTCATCCACAAGTGAAGGTGGACTTAAACCAGACTTCAACCAATAGTAGTCTTCAACCCAAATCACAAAAGACTGCCAAACCACAGAGGTGAACACCTCCTCTTTCATCACCATTTCCCTCCATTTTGGGCCCACATCCTTCAACCCTAACCAGAGTCCTTCCCATTTCAACCTCTAATCAAAACCGGTTGCCTCCTTTGCTTCCTTTACCTACTGCAAGCCTACCCTCTCCCAAAAGGGCAGTATCTCTCATGAAGAATGTACCATCTCCACCTGTCATCGCACCATCAACCCAAAAGGTGGTACGAAAACCCCCTCCAACTTCGTCCAAGCAAAAGTCACCAGCATCGCATACATCGATGAGCACAGACCCTTTAGTGGGCTCATACTCTTTGATCTTGCAATGACTTTTGCAAACTTCTAGCATAACTCTTCCACCCATCAAGCCCTTCCAACCTCTCGGGCCTAAACCCTCCTGGTTCGACGACACGAAGATTTGTTTATATCATCGTACACCAGGACACGATACCAAGACATGCTGTGCCCTCAAGGCTGTCATTCACCGCTATCTAGAGAAAGACACTCTTCTCTTTGAGGACACTTTCGACTGACCCCTGACTCCTTCTCATAACCCTTCAACCTCTTAAAACCCATCCACATCTCATCAACCGGTTACAACCCCTTCTTCACCTTCACCTCCCATCTTTGAAATCAATGCCATTCACATCACCACTAGGTCACAAAAGGACAAGGCAAAGGAAAAAGCCGCCATTCATTGGACCTACCCTTTTGTCAATCCACCTCAACCGCCTAAGCCTAAGATTTCTATCCTTGGCGCACCTCAACCCTCCTCTTCTTCTTCCTCTTCCAAACCAATCCATAGCTCCATGTTGAAACAGCTTCACCAGATGCCTGTGAAGATGTCCCTCTACGATCTCATCCAAACTTTGCCACAGCATCATCAGGCCCTCATCCAAGCCCTACAGGCAGCAGAGGTCTAACCCGAAAACCCCCAGCCACTTACTACCCTTGTCCACTCCTTAGCCCCTGTTGCCTCCATCACATTCAGCGATTCTGAGATTCCCACATCCAACACGGAAGATCAGGATGCCGCCCTCTTCATCACTGCCTATATCGATCAGACACACATTAAACACGTTATGATCGATGGAGGTGCTAGCATCAACATCATCTCCACCCATGCCTTTGATCAGTTGGCTCTTCCCAAGAATTGCATCTCCAAAACTGACACAATATTGCACTCTTTTAATGACACTACTACCACGACCATTGGCACAGTCATCCTTCATATTTGCGTTGGTCCACGCACAGTCCCAGAGCTCTTCTACATCATTGAAGGAGAGTTTCAATACAACATCTTGCTGGGCTGACCCTGGATCCATGCCATGGCCTGTGTCCCCTCCACCCTGCACCGTTGTGTGAAATTTGAGCATGACGGACAAGTCCACACCATTCCCGCTGACCCTTCACCCTTCAAAACTTGCAACACCACCTACCATCCAAACGATGTCCTCATTCCTATCAAGCCATCAATCCTGACACCGCCTCCATCCACAGAAGCTTTGACCAGTTCGCAACAGGCGGTCGCCCTTACACCTCCCCTTCAAGCGATAACCATAGACCCCATGGAAGACGTCTTCCAAAGACTTTCATTGGGAGAGTATCGCTTGCTAGCTTTAGACATGTTCCAAACTCCACAAGAGTATGGACGCCTTCATCATAGCCCCAGCTACGACCATCAGATCGGGATGATCATACCTTATGGTCCCCCTCACCTCCGCACCAACCTCATCTATGGGGGGCTTAATCAAGCTCCTACTGACGGTAATCCTCTTTCTTCACCCCAACCTTTCACATCAGACTTATCGTTTCTTGGCAACCCCACCTTTGCACACACTTACCTTTATAGGTGTGCATGGAAGGGTTTTGGTTTCGAACGCTATGAGCAGGGCTCCCATCAGCCTATCCAACCGCTCAATGATGATGACGCCAAGAAACGGTATGGTCTGGGATATCATGACCCCACTCAAGACCCTATAGACCTTTGTCCTGAACCAATCATTGACCAATCTCCTCCACACTCACCTGTTCCGCCCCCTTCACCTACGGAGTCGGTGATTTCCATTCCTCCTAGTTTTTTTTGCATAAACACCATCCGCCTGGAACCCTTGACTTATCAGCTCAATGGGGTGTCCAAGTCTCTCCCTCTCATTTTTCCCAGCATGATCGAAGATGAGTCGGCAACCATTCACACTGTCCACTGCATTGACGACGATGCCATTCTTTCTTACATGGGTGCTGACGATTCTTTCATCCAGCGCTCCCTCCCTTCTGAGACCTAGGTTATGTTAAATGAATCAACCATTGACATTAACCTTCCTTCTTCTGATGTTCCTTATGTCTTAAAGATTGGCCAATCTTTAGACATTCAAGAGCAGCTTGACTATACCCAGTTCCTCTCCGACCATAACAAGGCCTTTGCTTGGACTTACAGTGATATGTCTGGCATCGACCCCACCATCATTACCCATAACATTGTCACCAAACCAGAGGCTAAGCCTATCAAGCAAAAGCTTTGAAAGATGCATCCTCGCGTTGCCCTCCTTATCAAAGAGGAGCTTCAGTGCCTCCTTTCTGTCTCCTTCATCTAGCCCATCGATTATCCATAGTGGGTCTCTAACATCATCCCAATTACCAAGGCAACTGGGGGGATTCGGATCTGAACAGACTATCGTGACCTTAACCTAGCATGTCCTAAAGATGACTTTCCTCTTCCTAACATTGACCAGCTTGTTGATCTTACGGCTGGCCATGAGATGCTATCTCTTATGGATGGGTTTTCAGGATATAATCAAATCCTGATTACTCTGGAAGATCAGCACAAGACCACTTTCATTACCCCATGGGGGACTTTCTGCTATCGAGTCATGCCTTTCGGCTTGAAAAATGTAGGTGCCACTTATCAACGTGCCATGACCTACATTTTCCATGATCTCCTTCACAAAATCATGGAGGACTATGTGGATGACCTGCTCGGCAAATCCAAGCTTCGCCGTGACCATTTGACCATTCTCAAAATCATCTTTTTTCATCTTCTTCAGTATAATGTTCATCTTAACCCCAAGAAATGTGTCTTTGGGGTCCTCTCTGGCAAGCTTCTCGGCTTCATCGTTTCCTTCCGTGGCATCAAGATAGATCCTACCAAGATTCGCGCTATCCTCGAAATGCCACCCCCGACCAATCTCAAGCAGCTTCACAGTTTGCAAGGCAAGCTCCAGTCCATTCGTCATTTCATCTCACAGCTTTCTGACCACTGCCAACCTTTTCATCATCTCCTTAAGAAAGACGTCTCTTTTACATGGGATAAGGACTGTCAAGAGGCTTTTGAAGCCCTGAAATGCTATCTGGTCTCTCCACCAGTCCTCATTCCACCTAAAGATGACCAACCTTTCTACCTTTATATCTCAGCCACTCATCATTCGTTAGGTGCCATGATTGCGCACCGAGATGAGCATCACCGTGAGCAAGCCATCTATTATATCAGCCAAACACTGGTTGACTATGAAATTCGATATACCCATATCGAGAAACTCTATTTGGCGTTAGTCTTTGCTGCTACTAAGATTCGCCACTATCTTCTTAATCACAAAACCTTTGTCATCACCCACACCGACCCTCTCAAGTATATGCACTCTAAGCCATATCAAAATCAATGTATGGCTCAGTGGCTCATGATGCTTGCTGAGTTTGACCTCGAATTCATCCAACAGAAATCTATCAAGGGGCAAACCATCGCTAATCAACTAGCAGATGCCCCTCTTCCTAACAGTCAACTTTTGCAGTGTGAGTTCCCTGACAAATCTATCACTGCGCTTTCCTCTGACGACACCATCTATCGGATGACCATGTTCTTTGATGGCTCCAAATGTCAACTAGGTGGGGGTGTTGGGGTCATTCTCATCCCACTCGAAGGGGAGCCTATGCCTCTATCTTTTAAACTCGACTTTGATTGTACCAATAATATGGCCGAATACGAGGCCTTAATTTTGGGACTTCAGACCGCCCTCTCTCTCAACATCAAGTCCATCAACATCTTTGGCGACTCGCAGCTCGTCGTCAATCAGGTTAACGGTTCATACCTCTGTAAAAATGAAATTTTGCAAAGGTACAAAAACCATGCTGACATTCTCCTTACATCTTTCGACCATTTCCTCCTGTAGACTGTTCCTCAATCCACAAATAAGTTTGCTGACACTATGGCTTCTCTCACTTTCTAATATCCCATCTTCCTCATCTGCATCCAGACTTTTTATCACGATGTGTCGTGTGGCATTGCCTTCATATATCTCTTCTCACATTCATCATGTCAACACTATAGACCCTAGCCCATGAGATACTTGGTCTAAGCAACTTGTAGACTTCTTATCTTTCTTTGTCATTCCTCCCAACCTCTCTAGTAATGCACGATGAGCTTTTATCAAGCGTACCGCTTGTTATACCATGCTAGGGGGTCTTCTCTATAAGCGAGGCTTCGACGGCCTCCTTCTTCGCTGTCTCACCTCCACTAAAACATCTCAAGCCATTCAGCAAGTCCACGACGGGATTTGTGGCAGACATTTCAGTGGGAATTCGGTTGCCAAGCGCATCCTTCATCTGGGCTATTATTGGCCTACCCTTCATCAAGACTGTAGCGACTATGTTCGGTGTTGCATCAAGTGTCAGCAACACTCTATCTTACTTCATATTCCTAGTCATGCCTTACAAATCGCTCAAGATTTCTGGCCTTTTTCTTAGTGGGGTTTAGATCTCATCAGTGAGATTAACCCTCATTCGTCTCTTCATCATCAATCCATCATCACAGCCACTGAATATTTCACCAAGTGGGTGGAAGCCATTCCTCTCGTCTCCACAAAAGCCGACAAGATCGTCGACTTCATCACCACCCACATCATCTATCATTTCGGTGTCCCTCATAAAATCATTACCGATAACGGCAAGTCCTTCAAAAACAAGACTGTCCAAAAGCTATGTGACTCATTCGGCATCAAACTCAGTTTCTCTTCGCCTTACTACCCATAAGCAAATGGGAAAGCCGAGGCTTCCAACAAAATTCTCACCAAAATTCTCATGAAAGTGGTCAGTGACACAGGCAGGGATTGGCACATTCACATTCTCTTTGCTTTGTGGGCTTACTGCACTAGCATCTGAACCTCTACAGGTGCTACCCCTTTTTCTCTCGTGTATGGAACAGAGGCTGTCCTACCTCTCGAAGTATAGATCCCGTCTCTCCACATTTCTCTACATGATATCCTTTCCAATGATGACTTTCATCAAGATCTCTTAGCTCAACTTGAGTTACTTGACGAATGCCATCTTGCTGCCCTTAATCATCTTCATGTCTATCAACATCGCATCAAGCGCGCTTATGACAAAAATCTGTGAGAATGAGATTTCAACATCAGAGACCTCATCCTCAAAGAGAATCAACACGTGACCAATATGGAGTGAAGTAAATGAGGCAAGTTTGCTCCTAATTGGCTTGGACCTTTTATTATCACACACAAGTATGGATCAGGGACTTATCATCTATCTTCTCTTGATGGACAACCAGAACCTGAGCCTCTTAATGCATTGCATCTGTGACCGTTCTACTGCTAGTCGAGTACTTGTCCACTTGACACTTAACTTGAGCTCATCCCTTAAGCAATCCATGTCCTCTCAGTCATAATTCCTTTCAACCCTATTCCTCTTAACAATTCCTATAACCCTTTTATGCTGTATGGATGCTTTGTCCTAATGAAAGGGAGCCCTTGACCTTCTATAATCTTGTCCATGACTCACATTTCTATAAAAACAAACCAAGATGTCACAATATCCGTGGTCACTATATCAATATCAAATCAAAAGGCAGACTGCTCCCTCGAAGGATAGCTGTACTATCATTGCTGTAATTAATAGACTGCTCCCTCGAAGGACAGCTATTCAAAAGCCCTTATATTAAACAAAAATTTAGACCACTCCCTCGAAGGATGGCTATGACTAATCTAGCAATAAACAGCACTATTTTAAAAGCTTCCCGCATTGATCAGCTTCACAACTGACCACCAAGCAAATGACATCTCTATGCAGGCTTCCCGCATTGATCAGTCTGCACCTCAAAAAATAAAAAAAATAAAAAAAATGAGTCATGGACTTGACTTATAGTTGTCTCAAGGTCTCCTATAAAAAGGGGCAAAGTTATCTCTGCTCTTAAAATGGGTTACCCTTTTTCTTCCTCCTATCACCTGCTCAAGGGACTTCAAGCTCACTTTAATGTCAAAGTGATTCGATTACCGTTCTAACATAACTATGGTCAACGACATCACGCATGAATGGGGCTCTTGGTTCTCATAACCCCTATCTATGCTATCTTTTTAGTCCTTGTCAATGAAAGAGCAATATGCCTTTCACTTCTTCTGCACTTTGGTCACATTCACCTTCATCACTTGTCAATTGACTCGACTCAACTCTCTTTTTAGACCACTCCCATCGCCTATTCCCCCTAGTTTCTATGAATACCAATACACATGGAAACTATTGACCAGCCGTAATTTATGTTCAGCATAAACCAATCCTTGCTGACGCATAAATAGACCTCAATTCATTTTTAGCATACATCCATCACGAATATGGAATATTGCTCGGGATGAAAGACCTCTCACCCAATGTTGCAGAATACACCATTTGGAAAAAGCTACAACATCTCTTCTCCTCATCATTTCATCATAACCAAGACCAATCTATCGACCATTTTGACCACCTGTCTACTACTCAGACCCTTTGTCTGAACTACATTAGTCTGAGGCCCTATGACTGGGGCTATGTAGGCAGCACTCAGATGACACGACTGTCTTCTGGGGTTAGCTTGACCACCCTCATTTGTTCGTCTCTCTGATGGACAAACCTTCTTTCCTTCTTTTAACCATAACCTTACCCTTGACCACGACCGATGCTATCCCTTCGACCCTCCCTCCCTTCTAGGGAGAACTACATTGGCCTGAGGCCCTATGACCAGGGCTATGTAGGCAACACTCAGTTGACATGGGGTCTTCTGAGGTTAGCTCGGCCGCATCCTCTCATCCATTCCTCCCCTTGACCACTGACCATTGGAGATCATGCCTATCTCCTCCAACCTTGACCACTTCCAAGACCATGTTGCCTTGGTTGTTTTTACATGTATGCTACCTCATGACTAGTTAGTAGAATTATGCGTAGACCTTTTTGGACCCTCACAAGTATAGGATAGCAAGCCGGTTGATCCACACTACTTGTGACTTTTTCGTGTTTCTAGGAGCACTTCCTGAGCCCGAGATACCTAGAACGTGACGACCCATTTGGAGCTTCAGCTTTGATTGAATAACCCAATCAACAGACGACTAAATGCTGGGGCATGATTATTTCAATTTTGGCACTCCTCGACCCTTGACCTATGACACTTTGACCTAACCATCTCGTGCAGTGGTATGCACACAATCACGACTTTTGCAGCATTCACCCTCACCCCTTTTTCATCCACTCTTTGTCAAATCAGCACCCAATTCCTGGTTCCCTTCCCTCGACTCTTGCTTTGAGGGGGAATACCTCATCCATAATCGGGGCAATCCACTACCTATTTTTGTCTTGCAGTTCATTCGAACAATCAACAAGATGAAATCAACCTTATCCCTCACCTGGGGCAATCACTCCTATTTTTGTCTTGCAGTTTGTCCAGAATAACCAACAAGACAAAAAGGGGCAAATGTAGACACCAAAATCGTGTTGACTCCCCTGGTCATTCCCCGTTTTATTCTTCTTCACCTATTTAACCCTTGTCGACCACTTTTCCCACTAGCCTTGACCCTGGCAGCATGTAAAAATGAGCACAGAGCTAAAGCTAGACTCTATCCCCATTATGCATCTGTCGATGACGGTCATTACCCAGCCGACGTTGCCGACGTCGGTCACTTATCAGCCGATGTCGACAATCCTGTCGATGTCGGTCACCTTATCGTTACCCATTTTCAGTTATCATTCAGTTCCCAATCAGTTTCCCGATCGGTTATCAAACCGTTCTCTTGAACCATCCCTTGCCTTCATCAGCGTCTGCTAATCAATCAATCGATCAATCCCGAACTCTGACATTCATAGACTCTTACAACCAATCAGCTCTGGCGATCAACCAACTCTAGCATTCGACCAATCTGCATTCACTTCGATCAACTTACGGCAATGCTTTGACAACTTCAATCATGGCTTTTATCATGTCTTCTGACAGGTAAGTATTTCCTCTATTTGTTTTTATTTCTTTCTGGTTATTATTTGTTTGTTATTTCTATTTCTATCACCCCGGATCTTCAGACCATAGACCTAAACCCTGAGTCCCTTCTTTACATCTCTGCCCACTATCCAAATCTATAACTCTGTCCAGACTCGACCAAAACCCCCAGACCCTGTCCAAACTTGACCTTACTTTGACTAGACCCTGTCTAAACCCTGTCACGATCCTGACCAAGACCCTATCCCGACTCTACCAGACCTTCTGCAACTCACCCAGACTCTATTAAGAACTTGCCTCGACCGACGCCGGTCACTACCCCGACCGACGCTGGCACTTTAACCAATGTCGGCACCTGTCCGACCGACACCGGCACTACAGAGACCGACATCGGTGACTGCACAGAATAGTTTACTTCATTATTAGGTACGCATTTTATTTTCTATCCTTTATTTCTGTCATTTTATCCTTCATTATATCTACTTTAGTCAAATATTTTGCTTTTTTATCAGTGGGTTGATATCCTTCTAGGAAGTCTTCATACTTCCAGGATCAGGCGTTCGCCTTACAGCCCACCATATCTTTGACTAATGTTTTTCTTTGTTTCAGTCTCTTTTCTTCGCAGGTGTCATTCCTCCACGGCCAAATAGGAAAATCTTCCAACGTCTGATTTTGGTGCGCATGACTTTATCAGGTATCTTCTAGCCTTGACCATTTCTTTTAGTTTCTTATTTCTTCTTTGAATGTAGAAAGCAATTTTGCATAGAAACACTAGAACTAGATTTTAAGCATATGTCCTATTGTTTTATTTTTTTATATTTTTGTTTGGTATTTGAGAAATATTTTAAATTATAAATGTCTATGCTAACCAATTATACCATCAATAGGGTATTATTATGTAGGTACCAGGTTAATCATGTGAAATTTTACCCATCATGAGCATGTAATAATTTGCATTTATGTTGGAGTGTAAGAAATGATCTTTTGTTGTAATATATTAATTGTGGTCATCATAAAAATTATTATATTATGTATGATTTGTAATTTTAGAAACCATAGTATCCTATGGAATCTAGTATATATTATGAGATTGTACTTGTGTTTATTATATACTCTTCTCATTTTTCAATTAATATTTTCAAGCACAATTAGGTAAAATAAAATTACTTCTTACCTTTTTATGTCACTTTAAAATTTAGTGAGGGAGTACTAGGAGAAAAAATATTATATGCCTATACATCAGTCCCTCATTCTCCTCCTTATCCAATTGGGTCCTCTTACCATAGTTACTTTTATTAGCTATCCTAAGAATTCTATTTTGAATATTTTAGAGGTGGATAACATACTCCATAAGAGTCCTAAAGAGGAAAATTTTAATATGAATGTGGATGAAAAAACATTGGCTCAACTATCCAAGAGTTCAAATATGAAAAAGGCAAATGTCTCAAATAGTCTTAGGAAGTAACTATAATCCCTAGAATCTAGTTTTAATATAGTTATGGATAAATGCTTGATTATAAAGGATTATCTAAGATCCATAAATGCTTGATTATAAAGGATTATCTAAGATCCACTTGGATTAATTGTGACTCTCTTTTCAACATTATTATCCCAACTAATGAAAAATATCTGACTCTTGATGATTCATTTAGTGTTAGGGTGGATAAGCTAGAAAAAGCCATTAACATCTAGTTGAGTATCTTGAACGGTCTCTTCAATGATTTTATAAGGTACTACAATATGGATGTGTAAACACATTTAGATAAAAAAGGTAGGGAAAACAAGAAATATAACCAAGTACAAAAGGATCTAGTGCATATTATAAACTATTTGAAGGAGGAGAAGGTTAAAATGAAACTCAATATGATGGATATGGATGAAAAGACACATGTAATGAATGGTGAAAAATAAGTGATTAGTAACATGATTTGTACACACACACACACACACACACACACACATATATATAAATATATATATATATATATACACACATATATATATATATATATACATATACATATACATATACATATATACATATACATATATATATATATATATATATATATATATATATATGTATGTATGTATATAAGTATATATATATATATATCTATATATACATACATATATATACATATACATATATACATACACACACACACACAC
>JARHVA010005958.1:617500-695000 GCA_037957365.1 Torreya grandis | reverse complement strand
TTTTGTTTAATATTGTGTACCTAGCCACTTTGATTAAATTTTAATTTGGGTTTAAGGTGCCCTTATGAGTGAAGGATATATTTCTAATGCTACAACATGAGGTATCATATGTAGTGATAAATAATCTTTAGAATGTCAATACTTTTAAACCTAAGTTTACGAGATCAATATCCTCAAAAGAAGTGGTTCAGTGCTAGGGCACCTATTTTCATGAAAATGAGGCTCAACTTGAATTTGATAATAAAGAGGGAAACAACTTAGTTGGTAGCGTGCTTCATATAAATACTATCAATGCACATGCCTGGACAAGCATGAACCTTTATATATTTATTATTCCTTTTTTATTGATATGGGACTACTATTTTACTATGCAAGAGCATACCTTAACTACTAAAGCATAAGAAGAATGAGGAGATATTGAATATGTAAATAAGAATGGAATGCAAGTGTTCCTTATTCCCTTATGAATATTAGGGACATTGTTATCTCTATTATATTTCTTGCCTTTATTCTCAAACTCTAGTTGGGGTCAAAATGCAAATATTGAAATTCTTAAATAGTGTATGGAAGCATCATTTAACCAGCATCCTCAACCTTGTATTACAAATTTTAATCCAAATGATATTTATTCTATATATATATATATATATATTAGCATTATCAAGGATTCATGGACATTGGGGAGGCTTTGAGACTTTAGAGAAATGGGTAACTAGAACAAATTTGACAGAGCTCAAAACACTATTTAAATCAATTTTAAAGTCAAGTCGTGTTATATGGTCATAGATATTATGAGTCAAATAAGATATCATTCCAAAATATTTAAAACTTTTAATGATTCTAAAAATTCAAAAGAGTCATTTGTCATAATAGTTATTATTGTTTATTGTCATATAGTTTAAAATGGTCATTTTTTTGTCAAGTGTGTTCACTTCATCAAAAGTATCATAGTTTTAAAAAGTCTTTTATGTCATTTGATCATCAAGGTAAAACCCTTTATTATAACAGATACATTTTATATTGTACGTGACATCCAAATAATTGGGGGGGGGTCTACAACGAATGAGATTCATCAACACTTTTTACTAAATAAGAAACCACCTATTAGAGGTTGGAGGACACTAGAGAATGGAGTAGTTATACACCTCTCATTATCCACTAATCAATGGGTATTTATTCTATAGTGGTGAATTTATATTTTCTATTTTTTGTACTTATTTGTATGTATGATAAATAAGAGGTGTATTTCCTATTTTCCCACATAGTGTATTACATAAGAAAAGGTGTTTAGGAGATGCAAGAGTGAAAGTTGAATAGATGGTTCTTACTAGTAAGTTCCCATATTTTGTTGATGTAGTTTACTTTACATGGATTGTGGTTGATGCATGTTCCCACCATGGAGGAGGTTCCCATGATAGGTTGATAATGTTCCCATTTCTTGGTTGATGGTATATGTACCTATTCAAAGTTCCCACACTGATTTGATTGTTGTGTTCTTGATAGCAAATGGTTGATGAGAAGTTTATGTGTTCCTTCATTAATTTCATTAATTCCTATGAAACACAAATTACCATGTATGGTTTAAGGGGGAATGTTAGGAAATGGTTAGTCCTCATAGTAATTTGTGTGAATAATTATGAGAGTAATAATTCACTATTAGTTATATTTTGTTATTAATTAATTGTCATAATGTTGTTTCAACAATATTATGAATATAGATTAGAATATATTATTTGGTTAAATATATTTTGGTGAGTTACAAAAATAATGAATATATAGGAGATTGAGTATTCATATGGTTTTGGATAAGATATTCATGGAGAGATAATATCCATGATTATAGGAATAGTTTCCTATAAAGTTGTAGTATCTACAATGAATAATATAGAGAAAATAATTATGGTGTGAGAATTAATTTGTTATTCTAATTATTTTTTGTCTTCAGATCTTTTATTTTTTATAAATTTTAATTAGATTTAAACCAATCTCATTAATAGGCTATGCCCCCAAGTCATGAATCATTGTATTGATATTTTAGAGTTTGATAATATGATCATTGATCAAATTTTCTCTCTTATTTTGAAAAATATTACATGTATTAGTATAATATCATGTACATCTATGATAATTAGAATATAATTTACTATATATGGTGGCTCATTCATACCAACCTATTAATAGGTAGGGATAGATATGATATTGCACTCAAGTATCTTCTATAGTATCTTGTCAGGAGGTTCAATTAACTATGTAAATTGCCTTTTATGAGAAGCTGATAAGATAAACCTAATATTAGGCTACCATAGTATGCTAACTATGGTGTTTTTAATCATCCTTAGTATGGAAAATATATAGTTGTAATTTTGTGATCATGACTTGGTATTTTAACCTATGAATATGTCATAATAATTAAAAATAATTACCTATGTTATGTCTAATTATTTATCATAAAAATGTTATGGTCTCCCTTTTATATATTATAATTGGCCATGCTCTTTATGTTTAGGAATAGATAAATCCATGAAATTCTTATCAAGTATAACTATAGTATAATATTAAGTTTATGTTATTCCTTTTTAATCTATAATGTCATAGATAGTTTTCTATGCATGATTTATACATTGTTAAATGAATATGTTATAAATGTTTGGTGTGCACACTTGATGCATTATGAATTGTGTTGTTCTATTTACTCTCTAGTTATGTTGGATTGGATCATTTATCATTGAATTATGTTGTTGTGAAATTATATTACAACAATTATTTTCACGTATATCCTTATCATGATTTAGAATTCATGCATATATCTTATCCAATTCAATATTTATTAATACTTTGGAATCATCTATGTACTCTCCTAGATTAATGGTTTAAAATTTAGATGAGATAAATATGCATATATGTTCGTGAGATGTCATTATCATCACCATCATATTATTTTATGAAAATACAATTTGAATCCTTTAAATTTACTAATAAGGTAAGATTTGGTAAACTATCTTGTTATATGTCCTTTATTGTCTGTTATCTCATTGATTTATCTAGAGTTGGATAGTTTCATTTAGTTTTGATTGACTCTCCATTTTAATTTTCATGTATCCTTTTTAGTGGTATGATTTGTGATGGGGGTATTATAATAGGCTGAAAATCATTATATCATGTATTATATCCATCAGTAGGTTCTACTACTTTAAAATACTTCAAAGGTTGATTACGTGTAAGACATGTGTAAAAACATATGTTATGGATAAACTATATGCATCAAGGAAAATTATATGGTACAAATTCCATTACATGTATCCATGGCCTATGTAAGAGTAAGTTATAATGCAAGTTATTTTCCATCACATGAAACACATTAGATGCTATCTTGGATCATATTTTGATATCCAAAGTAATTGATCCTAACACTTGGTGAGGAACATTATCAAAGCTTGTGATCTTAGTATTTGATTTTTTAATATATTACTTATTGACACCTAATTTTTTTTAAATTTGATGTTTCATATATTCAATACTAATCCATTATCTATCAAGACATGTTTTACACCTTTATATAAGACTTTGATATGATTAAATAATGGGATATTTTAATTTACAATTTTTTGATTAGGAAAGTGATATTTTACAAAAGATACATTATCTTCAATATTATTTAATTTATTAATAATGGATGTAAACTAGGTTGATTCTACATCATTTTGTATAGTTGTGTTACATAATCTGACATAAAAGATAAAATTATTGATAGCATACCTCTTAGTATTTATAATATGAATTTTTTATCTTGATTATTTATAAGTTGGTCAATTAAAGCATGCCCTTTTAGTTTAATTATTTGGAATCATTAGAGGTGGATTTGTATTAAGACAAATATTTTGACTACTTTTGTTATATCATGCATGGTGGGGCACCTTATCTCTTTTGGTTATGATAACATTGACCACTAATTCCAATATAAGCTTAGGTAATTTTTTGGGGGTGGGATGATAATTATAATGAATTAGAGTTAAAATTAGGTTGGAGGGGGGGGGTGTGAGACAAAAAATGATTTGTAAATTCCATATAATTTCTATTAGTAACTATAAGCATATCAGATTGGATATTTAAACAAGAAGAATTGATATGGAGATCTAGAGATTTTTCATTATCAGTTTCAACCTTAGTTTTATTTCATATGAGGATAGCCCAATTTATTTCATTATTTTGAGTATATTAAAATTTTAAGACATAAACATGTAATTATTACAATCATGGATTGAATTAGAAAATATAAATTTTGAATATCCATTATATCCATTGTACAATTCCAAAAATAAATAATTGACCACCTTAAGAAACCTATGATGAATTTTGGAAATACAAATAAGTTTTGTTAAATATCATTAGATAAAAAAACATAATTTGATTAAAAATAGATGTGTATTTTTCCCTCTGGGTTAAATTTATTAAAAATAGTAAAAACCTATTTCTAAAATATCCATACATTATTTTTGGGAAAATAAATAAAATTTTAATCAAATATATACAAATAAGAAAACGCTTTGCAGATCTAAAAATAGGGTTGTTTTGAATAAACTATTAGCCAAAAAATATGAGTACAAATGAAATTCCTCATAGAGGAAATCCTAATAAAATAATAAACATGAAATCCTAGGGTAAAAGAGAGATTTTATATTTTATAAATATAATAAAAGGAACTCATAAATTAGGTCCAAAACCTAACTTATAAATATGGAATCTAATAAGGTATGATGAAAACCTAAGTTTCCCTTAGGGTTTGTCATGTTTGATGAATGAAGGGTCCACTAATATGTTTTATATAATTTTGGATTTAGTTTTGTAAATAAGATAAAAATTGATTAATTAATATTGTATAATCTATGTCTAAATTATCTAGATCTAATGAAACTATAAGAGTATGATAGATTTATTACACTTATTGTAAATGGAAATAATAAAGATTATACGGTGCTTAATTTTATACACTAAATATGGTATAAAAAACTTTTAAATTATAGTATTAACATATATTTACCTTACATTATTGTGTATACATGTATGGGTCTTCCAAACACTTATTTATTATCCACTTTCCTTTTATGGGCTTGGTTTTCCTGATTTTCTATTAGTCACTTGCATAAATTCATTAGATTGTGCCTAATATTTTTATTATCTTGATCATGTCATCCCTTGATCATATTATAATTATTATTGTATTTATATATGCCTCTAATAATACTCAGATGGATCTAAATTTCTAAATCCATCTACATGTGTTGGACATAATTTCAAACATAGTAATGGTCATTTTCCAAATTCAAATCACCATTATGGGTCAAGCCTTATGTTACACATGCCAATTACATGAAAATATACCCAAAAAATCATATATTAATAAAAAAAATAGATGGATTGTCAACATATCCTAAATTATAAATCAATCATAATAAGCATGCATTATCCAAGTGTGAATCACCTAATCCTAGTAAAATCTTCCATTTTCAAGGGTCAAAAAATATATTATAAGTTGCATCTATACTAAAGGAGGACTATTACAAACATACACCTAACTAGGAGAACTACATGAGTTTGAGCCCTCTTCATAACATTGGAAATGTAAGAAATGCTCAACCACTTAAACCATCTAAATTATTCTAAGTTTTATCTTGTTTACAATATTTATCCAAAATAAGATAAAACATATTGGTGAACTCTATCCTTTCATTTAGTATATAAAACCCTAGGTTTTCCCTTTGGTTTTCATCATTCCTCTTAGGGTTCCAATTTTATAAATTTAAATCTAAATTTTAAACTTGATTCATTATTATCCCCTTTATATATGTTTTTTCCTCCTAATATTCCAATATTTGATACCGTAATAGTCTAAAATAACCCTCATATTAGAATTAAGTTTGGTTCTTAGGTTTTTTCCCTCTTATGGTTTGATATAAGGTTAAGTGTGAGGGAAAGTGGTGTGGATATTAGACATAATCATATTTCTATAGTTATCTAGACATAATATAATTTTGTGGGTGTTCTTCATGATAAATCATTATCCATACCTATTATATGATCACTCATGTAGATCATTATAGATCTACAAGCTAAGGTGTTGGAGTTAGAGAAAAAATATTTTTCTAATGGTTCATCTAACTTATTATATTCCAAATCATAAAAATTATACTCTGAGTAAAATAATGACTACCTCTAATTAGATATCCTTCTAATATAATATACATTTGGACATAATATGGTTTTAGTATTATTGTGGTCAACATACCCCTATTTCTATAATCTGGGGACCCATGTGTTAAATTATGAAAATGGTATTTTGAAGTTGAACTTGACTTAATCAGAATGTCTTTACCATGTTTTGCACATTCCTTGATTTTTAAGATCATCCACCACTTGGTCTTATTAGTATTCTTTATTTATTGTTCTATTTTATATTTGCCTAAAATTTCTAATAGTGAATCTATATTTTTTAGATCACAAGTTTAATGGAGCTCTCCTTGATGGTATTGTACCTGGGTTTCATAATTCTATCTCAAATTTACCTTTTATTAGCCTTTTGTCTACAAAAAGTCAACCTAAATCCATGTTTAAAGTTTCCTGAAACCCTCATCTAGAAACCATAGCACATGATTATTTTAGACCTAAATTCAAAAATGATGAGAATAATTTTAGTGTGAACATTTTAAATAACCCATGGATTTAAGCCTAATATTTATATTAAGGCTTGGTAATTTTTTCATCACGACCCAACCTTAATCTAAAATTTATGCATTTCATCCCTTCCACACCCAAATCTCCTTTATCCCCTTTAATTTTAAAATGGTCTAGAATTAATACTTGAAGAGTTCTTTTTATTAAATTCCTAGATTGGTTTGGCTTTATTTTCACAAAGATTACTCTATAATCTTAATCCTAAAGCCTCATTCACACTTAACAACCCAAATGAGACCTTATTCCTAAGATTTTATCCTAACTCTTATTTTCCCCAAGCCCTAACTTGAGTTACGTGCCTCTTTATAGGAGCTATGACCCACGTACATTCAAATAGAAATGATCAGATGTCATGAGATGGATCTGATAAATCCAAAACTTTATCTTACAAGACCCAATCATAGCCAACTACTCATGTCATGATCAATAGTTAATGTTTAATTAGAGGAGGCCAATCAAACAACACATAATATGTCATAATTATAAAGATTTTAATTTGTTCTATAGGAATTAAATTTGACATTCTCGTGCTTGTCATTTGACATCCACAAGCTTGTTATTGATTTTCATAAATTTATCAAATTTAAATCTTGATGATTTATTACCAGAGCTTAATTTTGATGTTCATGTGAATGTCATTTATGTTTGTGAGGCCATCATTTATGTCCATGAGATCATCAAAATTCAAAATCATGGACCAATCCCACATAGATGATTGAACATGTTGTTACCTTAATCATACATGAAAGTTTTATACTTCAATATTAAGAATAGTTTTATGATTATTTGGAAGCTATGTTTTGGATTAAAATTTGATTATACATGTGAGACAATTATAAGTACAATAATATTATCTTGAATATTATCATAAAGTTTAATAGTGTTTTTTAATAGTAGACCACACCTTAATTCAAAAAAATTTATGCTTAGTCTATATATATACCGCCCATGGTTGTGTGAAAGTTTTATGGGATTGTTGGAAAGGCTTGGAAAAATGTGAGGCCCTATGGTATGAATCATAGCTTTAAGTATTTATCCCATGTTTTGCCTCATATTTATTAATACGATAAAAACCTTATGACAAAAACCTTAAGTTAGGTCCTCTTTCTATATTGGGTCCCATTTTTCCTATGATCTAAACTTAGCCTAAATACTTTGGACTAAGGTTTATTTCATGTTTTTTAACACAAAAAAAAACCTTAGACAAGTTAATTTAACCTAAGTTCTTTACTTGGTCCTAGGCTAACTTAAATTTTGTGTACCTTTTTAGGATCAACAACTCATGCATAGTTAGACCAGCATGATCAAATAGAGTGAGACCACTATGGATTACTTAGAAAGAGCCCTAAAGGTATATGGATCCACCACATGGAACACACAATTTGAACATGAGATTGAAAAAATCATAGAGCTCAGAAGCCCCATGGGACTACCAAATGGCATAACCATGATGCTCAATACAAAGGACAACTAATGGCATGCAACTAATAGGATTAAGATCAATGCTCTAAATTGATTCATGTAGATCAATCTATTAGAATGAGATCAAATACAAATTTTAAAAGTCAATGGTCAAGTTTCAAATTATTTATGAACAAAATGTAGAAAAATGGCTAACTGGATGCCACAAATCTACCACATCGATGCCACCTAAGAAAAATCAAATAAAACCCAAGATTTTGTGGGCTCAAAAAGGCAAAGGTATAAAGGAAGAGTCTTAAATCAATTTTTGACACCAAGTTCATGTATGTGTTAATAAATACAACCATTAAAGCTTGGAAAGACATAAAAAGCCCTAGCATCTGTGTAGGCCCTAATTAGATCCTAGTTTGATCACAACCAAGCTAAGAAGAGTCAAAGTTACCATCTAAACAAGTGAAAATTATCCCAAAAGTTGATTAAATACTATAATCAACCTATAGACTCACATCCATGGAAACATGAAAGAAACGAAATAGAGAAGACATAGAGTTGTACATAACTTTAGATATGTATGAAAAAATCTTCAAGGATGTTGTATTAGATACTGTAGTGTTGAATATAGGGGACAATAACTAGTCCAAGCTCTTCTAGGCCATTGAAGAGTTACAATAAATCACCAAGGAGGATGAAAAGAATTCCATAGTCCACCATAGGTACTATGACATAGTCTTTATCTAAATAAGTAGTCTCCACCATGTGGTAGTGAAACCTAAGGTATTTCATTATATTGATGTTATTGATCTTATTTTTAAGGACTATAGATAATATCAGGATATGATAATCCATGAAAATAATTTTAAGAAAGTTACTTAAATTTCCCATATGGAATTTAAAATTTACTACAAACTTCTCATTCCTCAAGTGGATTTACCCATAAATAAGTAATGGTCTAGCCAAAATGACCTAAAAACTGCCCTCACCCGATGGCTATATTCAAGAACCCATGTATTTTTTGACCCCATTAGAAGAATCCCTATCACCCAATTTAGGGTGGGGATTAAAATGATTATGACCTTGATAAAATGGTTCTTTGGGGCCCCTTATACCACTTATTTTAGTAAACTATGGGTCCCTTATATATAATTCAAGGTTAAAAAATGACTTACCCCTCTTGTTAAAGAATTAATCAGTGTTTACTTGAAGCAAAAATTCTCTGCTATAAATAAGAGTACTATCAACAACCTATTTATGATTTCCTATCTTTTGGATTCCATGTTGGCCACCACCACCACCCCTAACATCAAAAAATAATCACCTAGGGGAAGACAGATAGTCTCCCATTATTATTCTAAACTACACATATTCAAGTACAGTGACCACATATAATTACTTTGTGATTATGTGTATCCATATTTATCTAAGGCTATTATAAGGCTATCCATGATGAGATTAAGTCCCTTTATCAAAAATTATGTCTATCTTATTGGGGATCTTTGGCTATATCCTAACTGCACTATAAATAGGATAGAGGGAACACTATGTTAGCCTCTCAAATGGTCAATCTATGTGCCCACCAGGTTGGGTGAGTAAGATATTTCATACCAATTATTTCATGGAATTGATAGTGTATGTAAAGATAAGAGGAATGGGATACTCCATCCTTTACCTTTAACTATTATTATAACTATGCTATAAAATTAGGATAGTGTAGAAACTATCTCCAGACATAGGGACTCTTTCAATTTATAGATTGATGATTTAAGGTAGTGGGAACCTTGAGATAATGTTTTGAATCATTTGAAGGAAAAAAATTAACATGAAGTATGAACATCATCTTGGTGTCCATGACATAATATACATCTGAGCATATTCATTTTTAGAGGTGCTAGTAATATTGAAAAGGTGCAATATCAATCTCAAGGATAGGTTGAAAATAAATGAGAAGGCAGCTAATGAAATCTGGTAGATAAATCCTTTACATTACCATTTTTTTAAGGACCATCAAATATGCCTCCTATAAATAAATTATAGGCACCAATTGCACGAGGTGTAGGAAACCATAAACTTGAAGAAATACCTAGTGAGGTTTACCCTATTCTTCCTAGCCTAACAAGCCAAAGTCTCTAATTAAATACATTGCATCTTGGAGAAATAGTGGAAGATTCCTTGAAGGCATTGGAAAGTGTATATGGGTTAGATGAAGAGGGAACTCAAGAAGAATAAACTAAATCCCAAGTTGAGGAAATAGGAAAAAAATTCAAAGGAGATGGCTTTGTACTTAGTTTCAGTCATTCCACATCAAAAGAGAAAGGTTGAATTAACATTGGTCCCTACAAGAACCAAGAATCTTAAGATAACCCTCACCCTCTTACTGAATTTATCATATTCAGTGATGAGAATCCAATTCATGGTTAAACCATTCTTAAATTCTTTGTATATGAAAATATACAAAATATCCCAACACTACACCATCAATGGGCCATCATAAAATCTACTAACATCATAGTTCATGAGGAACTTAAGCCTTGGATAGTGGCTCTATAATATAAGGAACAATAAAGATAAATGGCTGCCCTTGGGTCTTTAAGTAGCACCCAAATATAAGACCTAGAACCTCCAAAAAGGAAACACTCTTTAGTAAGTGTCCAATTTTACCCAACCACTCTTGGATTATAAAGAATAATAATAAATAAGCTATGGTGGGTGGAGAGGAATTCACTTTTCATAAGGTGGATCCACTTCTTTGTTTGAATCTAATTGGAGGATAAAGACCAAGTGAGGACCTCATCCATGAGGAGGATATAATTGGGTTGGACAAATCTCAAAGTCCTCAATTGTAAACTGGCATCAAGGGCATGCATTAACAAATAAAGAACATTTAGAAGAAGAATGAGGATTTGGAGAAGTAGATAGTTTTATCAATTCCTGACTCTACTATTGAAATGTTTGAGAAATAATTAAATGACATATTCGACTCTCTAAAGTCAATAAAGCTAAGACAAAGTGCATTATACGTATATGATATAATATCCAAGGGTTTAATCACCCAAAGGTAGGGTTTTATGGACAAAATAAAGGATTTGATTAACATCTTGATAGGGGATAAAATCCTTGGTTTCAAGACTATTAGAATTACTCACCTCAACACTATCTTGGGCTTAATTTTGAATAATATCAATTATCTGAGTACATGGTCCAAATCCTTGGAGAGACTAAATAAGGATAATAAGAACTGCTAAGAAAATTTTAAAAACTCCTCAAGATCATGATTGTGAAGCCTTCAAATCTCACCTCCATGGTAATCATAGTAGATGATGAGTTGAAACACATAAACACCTTGGTCATGCAACAATTGATAAATAAGAGATAAGGTAAGTCTAAAGGTGAAAATAATAGGATCATGGATATGATACTAACTATAGAAAATAAGATAGTCGAGGTGAAAATCATTATGGAGGATTTAGAAAGAAATGACAAGGACTTAGATTATTTAGTAGATCAATAAGATGACCTCCTCCTTGAGTCAGTTTTTAACTTGAATTTAGTTAATGAGCAACATCAAAAGGTGATGAGGTTACTCCAATAGATCTAGGGGTCTTCATCAACATAGGGTCCACCAATTGGTTAAGGATATTCTATTTTGAGAAAATATTGTAAATTTTGGAAATATAATATTATTTTGTAAAGGAACATGCATTTTATTACCACATTTCCTAAAGGTCAATCTATTTTTGAAAGTTTAGTTTATTTTATAAACTTTGTAAAAAGGACAACTATCCTTTACATTTTATATACTTGTAGGTTAAGGCAATTGACTAACATGCTTCATAAAAGCCTATAAAGTGACCATTGTCATTTGTAAAAATGAAGAGAGTTTTTAAGCTACAAGAACTGGTTTAAAATTTAAAGCAATGAATATAAGTAGAGAATTCTAAGAAGATTATCTCATCTTATTTGTTCGAATTATTATTTAGCTTCTCTCTCAATTATTTATTCTAGATCTCAAACTTGAATAGTTTATAAGAATCCTAGATGTGAATATTTAATAAGAGGTTACTAATTTGTGAAAATGATAGATTATTTAAATTTTCTTAGGTTTAATTCATTTTATTTTCTCTACATAAAGATGTGCATATGTTATTTGACTACAGTAGTAAATCTTTAAAGAAAAGCTATTGCTTACTTGTATTTTTTCATACTATCCTTTGATACTCACCTAGTGTGTGGTAAGATTTGGGTGTATGCTATTTCATTAAATACATTGGTTAAATGTATGTCCAATTAGAATTTAAACTTTGTCATGATGTTTGAGGTAAAGATTAGCAGCTTGTTTTCTTTTTGCCCTACTCTTCCCTTTTTCTCCTTTTTCAACTAGATCATTATAGCTTAGAAACATTATGAATAATCATTTTAGAATAGTCTTAGATTAGAATTTGATCACAACCCACTGATATAAATATAGGTTACTACATCTTGTGTAAATATTATTGGGGACTAAGGTAGTTCCCAACCACCAAGTTTTATAAATATTGTGGCATAGTTTTTCTACTCTATCACTATTTCATCATAGGTGACTAGATCACCACAACCTACAACTCATGCTCTAAATTATTTAAAATATAAAATGAAAAGTGTTATTTAAACATGAAGAACACATGTGATACACTTAGAGGCATCAACAAGTCGAGCTCTACTAGCATTAAAAGGAGGGCCACAAATCCTTGTGAATTTGTAGGGTCTTTGCTAGTTTTGGTATATTTTGATCAAAGATCATTCTATTCTTTGCATATTTTTGTTTATTTTAGCATAATTGTGTAAAGGTTGGTGATATTAATATTTTTGAACCTATATTTGTGATTTATTTATACAAATATCAATGTTTTTTGAAAATGTATACATAATTATGGTAAAGATGGATTTAACTTTGTCAATTTAATATGTTTGAGGTTATTACTAGTTATTTTGGTTAAAGATTAATAGATCCTTTTTAAATTTTATATCATTTAATATTAGATCTATAAATATCATTCACACTTATGGTTGGGATTATTGGTGCACTAGCATATATTACATGCCTTGGTGCACTCGTTCACATCTTGGAACAAGTTTAGCCACCACAATCCGAAATACAATATATTGTATATCATTTCATCTCTAATGAAATGGTCTCTTACAATTCCCTCAAGCACTTCTTGTAATATAGAGTCCATTTCATGTTCTACAACACATATGCATAAGACTTTATCTCTACTTAATTTATATAGATCCACCTCAATGAGATGGAAGGGGGTGATGTGAACCACAAGTTGATTCTTCTAATTATTTGAAATGGTTTGGGGAAGAAACTTAGATGTTAGGAAATTGGAAATCTCTACCAAGTCTTTAGGATGCACTAGACTCTATGTAGTTGCACATCCAACATGTCTTCCTTAATCGATACTATCATATTACTAGAATTTATATGGGATAAATGGTCTAGCCCCAAGTTCTAGTTTATACGTTTAACAATAATGTATAATTAGAACTATTATAATAGTAATATCCATATACATATGTGTCCATGTAAAATAGAATTATTCATGAGATACGTCAGCACCTCATCATCAGTGAGAAAGATGAATGGGGTCACCAATATATATTGCCTAAAATTTTATAAGGCATAGACCATTTCTAATACCTCACACATAGTAGTGGTGTAATTCTATCATTTTTGTGTCAATTTACTACATTCAAAGGAGATAGGGTGATCCATCTTACCCTCATCTATTTCCACCAATATGTCACCAATTACGAATCTTGAAGCATCAACTTGGACATGGAAAGGAGTAGTCTAGTCTGAGAATTATATAATTAGGGTGTTGGCCAATTTTATATTTAATGTTTTGAAAGCCCGTTCTTGTGCCCTAGCCTGATATAATGGGCCATATTTTTAGAATAAATCCTATAGAGGCACTAAAATATTTATTTCACTCTACATAAACTTTTTGTATTAGCCATAATGGCCTAGAAAGACATGAACATATTTTTAAATTGAAGGAGTTTGAAGGTGAATTATGATGGATATCTTCATAGGGTTAGTAAACAAACCATCCTTGTAGATGATGTTCCCAAGAAATGTACCAAAGGGGGTTATAAAGATGCACTTATTTAAGTTTAAATATATTTAGAGCTACCTACACCTCTCAAACATGAGGCATAAATTGTCATAGTGGTCCTTCATAAGTCCATACACATTATAATCATTGAGATAGACTTAGAGGAACCTATGGATGAAGTATTTGAAAGTAGTGATCATCACCTTAGAGAATATGGATAGAACATTCTTGAGTCTAAAGGGAATCACATTATAATCAAACCAACCCCATTTAGTCATAAAGGCTATTTTGGGATTATCCTCCTCTTTGATCTACACCTAATGGTAAACCAAGAAACCATCAATGAAAGTATAGATTTCATAAACTTTGTTGCCATCAAGGCCTCATCAGTGAATGGGGTCAAGAATGGGTCAGTGATGTAGGCAGCATTTAAAATTCTATAGTAAACATAGATCCATATTTTCCCATCCTTATTGATGATTATGACCATTGGACTTACCCATTTAGACTCTTATATATGGTAAATGATGTCAGTAGTTAGCATTCCATCAATCTCTATTTTCACCTTAGTGTGGAGATTAGGATTCATTCTATACAGGCATTTCTTGACACACCTCATGCCATCCACCATCTTGATGCTCATTTCTCCAAGGGAAGGGTGGGTTCCTTTCATGTCTTAGTATTTAAGCAAGAATAATTCCTAAAACTCCTTTATGAGGTCTATCATTTGTTCCATTTCTACCTTAGACCAGTAGGCACTTATAGTGGCAATCTTTGGCTCACCTTTTATGCTAATTTCTACTTTAGTGGTCTTGAATGGCATATGTTAGGGTTAATTTCTCTCTTAATGAGAGTCTTCAACTTGACTTGTCCTCTTAATTATTTCAATTTAAATATGCATCATATCTTCTTTGTCTAGGGTGCTATCATTTATGTGGTGCATGAGTTTTTTCCTCCTATTAGATCTTTCCAATTATGCTCCTTCTAGGTTTCATCATCCTCCTCATTGGAGTCACTATCAAGCACCTTTTATTCAAAAAATATTGGGACACCAGTACTTTATTATTCAACATGTCTCTAAGGTGCTCTTTTATGATGGTAGTGTCCTCAAATGCTACCATAAAAATGACTTATGTTAGCTCTAGTAGCTCTAAGCTTTATGAAGATAAGGATAAGGTGTGCATGAACTTCTCTCTGAGTAACTCCTAGTCCCCTATAGCTCGATGTGTTTAATTTATAATGTACCATGCTAATGCCCATATTTTAAAAGTCATATAAAAAGCATGAACCCATAGGCTTTTGGGTGCATTCTCACCATAGACAATCTAGGTTTAGTCACACAAGATTACATATGTGATTAGATTGAAATTGATTGAGTAAATAGGTATGTCTAAGTCTTCATTACTCCTTCTAAACCTAGTGCTTATTTCTACCTTCACATCTTGCCATGTTGGTAAGCTAGGACTTTTTAATACCAACCAATGAGCAAAAATTCTCTTTAGAGTATACACTAGTGCACCCATTCTATCTATTTCCTTGATAATGCATGCTTCAATGTCATAAACATAGTTATCTATAGGCTGGCTCCCTCCATATTTTAGGATTGATGTAAACTTCCCTTTACTTAGTTAGAATACCCTTTTCCCTTCCTTTTTGGTATGAGGAGCCCATTTTTTATGAGTGTAATCAACCCTAAGTAGTCTCATTCTAGCTAGCCTTGGCTTAGTCACCCACACTAGGTGGCACCTTTGAGTAGTAACTTCATAAGCCTCTTCAACCCATTGGTTGTAGGCTACATCAGTTGTATCAAAAGTTGATTTTCCATCCTCCTATTTGAGAACTCCTTGGTCTCTTTGGTTAATATTCTCGATGCCTCATGATATGATGTTATAAATGTGGTTGATCTTATATTTGAGATAAACACTTTCTACATATGGAGGACCTTGATCACTTGATAGGGGGATCACCACCCTCTCTCTACCGTTCTCAAAAGTCATGTAGTGCTTCTTAAATTGCATGTCCACATTGTTGGCATAACACCATGGCCTCCCTAATAGCATTGGATAGTTATCATGCTCTACTAACTTGATTACCTCAAAGGTAGCTTAGAATTTAGTGCCCATAATATCTAAAATGGTACCCTTTAGGATCTAGATAGGTTGAATTTACGTATTTTTGGCCATAAACAACATATGAGGGGAGGGATTTAAGGGTAGTTATCCCATCTTCTCCCAGGTAGTTTTGGTCAGAATTTTGACCTTGAAACCTATATCCATAAGGACCTCAGAAATAGACCATTCATCAATGGTGGCATTTATTAAGAGTTCTTGATCATACTCTATATTCTAAGTATGCCTTACTTCATCCACCTAGACTATATGTAATACAATAACTTCAATCATCTAAGGCACAACCTATTATTCTAGTGTTTTACCTTCATGCTTTAAAATAAAGTTTTTCAATAGGGGTATCATCCCTTTAGATTTTAGGAGTTACAAGATCTTAATAAAATCTTATACTTCAACCTCTTGGTTATCTTATTTCCTACACCAGGTGCTTACCTGTACCTCTAGATATTTGGCTAATTGGATCTCTCGCTAAAAATTTTATATTACACTCATGGCTTGTTATAGGACATCATTCTATCTCATTAGCTAAGGGTAGGGAGAAAATTTTGGCTCAAGCTACATTATGTGCTTGGCATAGCTTGACTCACCATATTTCAAGCACAATTTTTCATTGGCATAGTAGGTGGTTGTGTGGTGAATCCACTCTAAGTTATGGTCTATAAATTAGGTGGCTCATAATTAGTCTACTATGGCTTATGAAACCATTTCTCCTCCTTTTTCTCATGCATAACCATGGTGGCACCTTTATCTATGCTAGTCCAACCTTGAGTCATCTTTTTGTATAAGTCTAGGAAATCCTTGAGTGTATGTGGTCCTTGATAATACTTGTACATTGAGTGTATGGGGTAGTTGAAATGGTAATGATCAGTTAAATTGAGCTTGTAACATGATCACAATAGGAATATTCCTCCACCATGTCCTCCACCTCACCCTCATGTGCCTCAATAATTCCCATAGCCATTATTTTGTTGTCCATAGACTTTGTTTCACTAGCCTACCTATCCTCTAGCTATGGTTATTTCTTATTGCATGCCTCTCTCCATATTTTGGTGAATCTCATCAATGACTTGGAAATATACTATTGAATGAGTATAGGCATTGTACATTTTCAAATAGATATCAGTGTTTACTTTACTAGTGTGTTGTAATAGGGATAGTTTCAAGAGTCATGCAACCTATGCCAAACTTCACAACTGAGTAGTAAGGTGTAAACATTTCTTTACAGGAAATTATTCTTGTTAGGCCCCTCCATCTCATAGTCAATACACCATAATCCACTATGAATGTCATGCACTAAACTAGTATTTAGCTTCTATACTTGGGAGGCCATTGATGTGATATGTGCCTCAATAAATGGGTTTTTCCTAGTGTTATTGTTGACTATTGCCTTGACCTAGATCATAGCTTCAAGAACTTTGTGGGTTTTGTGAAGGTGTTCATGTAAAATTCTCTCCTAAAAGGTACTATTAGGCCCCCAACAAACCATTGTGCATGTTGGGAAGGATGGATATCATATGAAAGTTTAGAAAGGAGGGTTTTAAACCACATGTCATATAATCATACACTCTTGGATAGCCCTTGGATGATTTCCTTGAGCACCATGATTCTCTTTTACTTAAACTCAAGAATATCAAATTCCTTCAAAAAATCCTCCTTTAGTATATCATAATCAACCATAGTCTGGTTTGGGTCAAATTTTTGATACTAGGTATGGGCATGATCTAGAAAGGTTGTCATGAAATAAGTTTCCTTTCACTTTTGTTGGGTGATACCTTGATCATGATATTGAAGCTCACACTTGAGCACATTCTCTATGACATTCTCTATGCCATGATACTTGGTAAAGTGCATCATAATTTCATAATAAGTCTATTGAGGGGGTGGTGTTGGATTTTGATGCATTTCCACCAAGTTTCTATGTTAGAGGTAGTCCTATAATGCTTATAATTGTAGGGTTGAGTGCTAACCCTGATGGTGTAGGTTACATCATCAAGATTGATAGTATGGTACTACTTACTTGTGTAACTAGGCCACTTCTTATGAGTTATTACCTAGTGGACATAGCTAACATAATTTTAATGGGAATGCTTTCACTTTTGTTTTGGATTCTTGGTTTGATGCTTATTAGTTTTTTGGTATTCTTTTTCAATCCTTTATAAAGAATCACTTATTAGATCATAGTCTTGGTTCATAGTTTGAAGTCTATCAAATTTAATGTCCACAATAGGGTTAGTTATCATTATTCTATCTTTTGATGGAGAATCTAGTGCATGAGTTTGCACTTTAGGTTTAAAATTGGTGGGTGCTTATAGTGAATCCTCATTTGCCTCATCTTATAGAAATCTAATGCATTATACACCCAACTATTGAGCTCAGACTCTTGCTTCATCCTCTCTCTCATCTCATTATTATAGTTTAAGAGATCTTTCCCCAAGCCATTCCCACTCACTATGGGTCCTGTCAACACTTCCAAGTTTTAGATCCTATATCATCTTGTGCCTTCACTTGTTATAGTTCTACCTTTGGATCTCTCGGGTGTAACGTTTCTTGTCCCTTTCCATCACACCTCACCTACACTTCCCTTTCTCACCTTTTGTGCTTTCTCATATGTGCAAAGATTTTATCCTTCCTTTCTTATAGTTTCAATACCATAATCCATCAAAAGTTTCTTCAATTTGGTGTCAAGTCCTCTTATGAATGTGTCCCTTGGTTCATAAAATAAATCATACTCTACTTCTTTAGGGTAATATAAGGTCAACACTAGCAATTCTAACATGTAGCTATTCAATGTGACACTCCACCACTTGTATACAAAACACTTCCAAACATCATCTAGGATTTCAACCCTCTCTAGGTGCTCCTTTGTCCACTCAAGGCACTGGTCATAGCTTCATATTTTATAGGTTGTATAGGTAACCAACCACAGATACACATGCTTAAGTAGTTTACAAAATAACACTTCATATAGAGAATCATATAGGTTAGCTTTTACCCATTATCTTGGATTTTATCCTTGGCATATTAGATGCTTTTTCATGAAATTATCTTTTAATTACTCTAAATAACACTCGATGTTCTTGAGTGACAGTCAGAGCCTCATTATGTTTCACTATTATAGCAATAAAATTTAACATGTGTCCCGACAATGGAATCAAAATGTTGTAGAAATGTTTCTTTATTTATCTTATGTGCTTATTCATATGCTTAACAAATCAATTTAAGTCAATTATGTACTTGATATAGCTAGGTTGAAGCATAGTAAAATTATATGGTGTACAACATTTAACTGCATTATTATACTGGCATCAATTTTACATAAGGCAAAGCCTTGTACACTCACTTGAAGCACAATAGTGAAGGGATTGGGTCCTAAATTGGCCTAGTTGAAACATGGTGAAACATTACTCTTAGTGGGAATTAGTCATTTATGAAATAGGGTTAGGTGTTATATCAACACATGTCATCTTGGATAAGATCAGGAGGTGCAATCCATAAGGATAACAAGTTAAGTGGCATTTAGGTACTTATTCAAGTTAAGGGAATGGCTCATGTTTAAGTACTCACTATTCAATTTAGCACTCTAGGCATGGTTACTATGGTCTTTATGCATTCTGATTTCAAAACTTAGCCAATTTTATAGGTATGTGAAAGTCACTATATAGAATAGTGACACCATTAGTGACTTGGAATAGACCTTTATGTTGCAATACATTCAAGCAATGAAAACTATATCATCATTCATATAGAAATTAAGTCACAATAATAAAAGAATGATAAAATATATGAAAACATTTAAAAAATAATCAAATATGTAATTCCATTTCTATTAACTCAAATTTCATTAACACATAGTATAATTAGTATGAAGTAGAGCATGCACTCATATAAGTTCTACTACAAGCCCAGTGGCTCATAGGTGAGCCTGGGTGATACATGGTGATTTTAAAAAGTATTAATGTTAATTTTAAACCAAACTACATTTATAATCATATACTAATTATAAAGATCTTCATTGCATTAATGTTACCCTCCTTTCTCAGGTTTAAGCTTATTTTTATAAGCAGAGGATCATCTTCTTACTAGGTTAGATGGGTGCACATTAGGTGCTAAGCTATCACTAGGGGTAATTATATTTCTTAATCCAAAAATCTGACACCCATTATCTACAAATACCATGTACAAGCACTCACTAAGATTCTCCTTTAAACTTTGGCACAAAACAACTACCTACTAGCTGGCATAGGATCCATGGGGATCCTCCTAGCTGGCACCAAAATTACTATTGAATAAATTTGAATTTTAGTCAAATTGGGTAAACCCCTACATTTATAAAAAATTTATAAATTTTCATATATCATATATGGGTCTCATATTAGTCTAAATACCTTACTTATCCTTAGTCTAGCCTTGGTTTAAGCTCATCTCCCTTATAATTACCTAGTCAGCCAAAGTCAAAGTTGGTTAACCATGGTAAAAGATGGTAAAAAGAAAAAATTATGTTATAAATGTCATAATAGAATATTTGTATGTTTTAAGGTGTTCAAAATTCATAAAATTGTTATTTAGCATGTGTTGTGTGTAAATAGTATCATTTTGGCATATTTTTAGCTCATGAAATGACATGTATGAACTTTAAAGGGAGAAATTTGTCACAAAGATTTATCCTAATGTGGAATAGGTTATAATATGTTAGGATTAGTAAAAATTCAGTCCAAGAAGTAGTTATATCTATAATAAGGTAGTTTTACATTGATTTTAGGCCCTTCTTGGCACTTGTACAGACTTGGGAAGTCCACTTTCAACTAAAAATGTAGTAAATGTGTCTATTAATATCTTTATGGAATTTTACATTCTTTTTGTTCATGAATTTTGTCATAAGTTTTAGTTTCAACTTCTATTTCTTCATTCTTGTTCTTTCAAGCTAAGGAGAGTTAATTTGGAATGCTTGGTATAAGCCATATAGTTGGAGTTGGGAGGAATACACATTTGAGGGTGAAAATTGATATAAGTATACTTCAAATATATTTTAGGAAAATTGGATTTCATGGCTTCTCCTTTATGAACCATAACTTATACCCTAGACAACTTTTTATGTACTTCCATTTATGAGGGGTCTATGTTTTGAGTGAGTTTTAGATTTATTTTATTTGCTTTGAAGTTTTGATTATTTTATGGGTTTCTAAAGGCACATTCATAGGTTTTTTAAATTTTATTTTGGATTTTAAAGTGATAAAATACCCATGAAAGCCTCTCCTAGGCCTGTCCTTATTTGTTGATTACTCTCACTATCTTATACCCCTAGAATTTGCATCCCTAGGGCCACTCATGACATCATGTTGATTTTGAGAGAGATATAATTATGCTCTAATTTCTTAACATTATCTAATATACATCAACATGCATAATAGATTCTTTCCTAGACTTTTTTTGGTCTTATACCACCTTCACTATCATGCATATAGTTAGTATACACCTACAGGTGTTATTTACAAAATTTAGAGAAGATGTACAAAGGGATGGTGGATAAGTTGTGATCTACATGAATAAGTTTCATGTGTATGATAGCTTGGTAATATGTTTGGAACCTTTGGTATCCTCTAAAACATTTAATAACCACACCAAAAGTGATTGAGATATAAGGATTATTTCCCTAAAAGCATGAAATAGAGTCCATGGGTATTCTATTGATTTTATGAAATGAGGCTATGAGGGATTTTGAAGCGTACTAATATGTTCACCTTATATATATTAACAAGGAAAAATATCTCTCAAGGTTTTTTATAGAATTACCTATGGAAGATAGTTAATGAGAGCTCCAAAAATACACTTTGATGCATTGAACTTAGTTAGTGTCATTTGTAAATTCTAACATAAATATACCTTTTCCTTGAAGGTGACAATTCCAAACATGTTTTCTTGATTGAAGAGCCTTACTAGGTATGATATAATATTAATTATTTTAATTAGTTATAATGTGTAAAATAATGCTCAAATATCCCCTATAAGTGTGTATGACTCAGAAAAGTGCCATCAACAACCAACTGTAAGAAGACATGGTGTATAACGAATGAGTTCACATAAGTTTGTACATCCTTTGAAATAATCAATGTGAATATAAGTGTGGAGGAATTTTATATGAACTTATATTGTATGAAAATGAGTTAATATTCACCATGATAGGGTATATAGATCCAATGACACCTACATGTATCCTCTCTCTTGAAAACCTTCAACACACAGTTGACTATGAATGTCCCAGTCAAGACCTAGGCATAAAGATGGTGTTAGTTTAAGTATATCTAAGTTAAATCCAAATATAATATGTGTCTTGTGATTTAATACATGAAAATGAGATCTATACACATTTGAAACAAGCTTATAATAGGTCATGACAACCTACAAGTAAAGGAAGATGGGTGAATGACTATCTCAGTCTAGTATTGACCTAAAAGAGTTATGTCAAGATGATTATAAAGAATTTGATGAAAAAAATTCGTATAAACAAGCATAATATAATACTAAGGATCCATGGAGATTTTATAACATTATCTCAAGTCATAATCCAAACACAACTATCTATAGGGATCATCAAGCAAAGTTGTGTCAGTCAACAAGGGTATGCCTAATCCTATGTTTATAAGGGTATAAAAGGTGTTGGAGAGGACAAAAGACTAGAATTATGTTATAATCCATTAAAAATTGATCATGAATGATTAATAATCCATTTTTAACATTTTTATGACAAAACAAATGTCTCTAAACAAGTAAAACATAGTTCATTTCCAAATACCTTGCATAGTTTGTCTTGAAAAAGTTTACCTTAGAGATAGGGAAAGTTGGTGTTCTTGAGATTGTAATTAGATGCTCAAATTTGCTAAAAATTACCCTAATTACTTATATAAAAACATATAATTATTTTTTTATGAGATAATAGGATAACATTCATCTATTTTATCTCATATATAGGGCATTTTCTCCTTGCATGAATAGGTAGTTTTGAGGGATATAACACACATGGTAGAACATGATAAACCTATCTATAATTTTAGGAACTATACAAGATGGTCTAGACAGGAAGGTTTACATGCACACCTAGTCAGGCAAGGTGTTAGGCCTAACTCCAAATAGGGGGTCTCTTCCATTTTCAGCTTTTGGAAAGCTTTATAATGCTTTGGATAATATTCATGGAGGTTGATATGATGTGTTGAATATATATTATAGTTTTGGAAGGAAAAAAAGATTTTTCAACCACCAAGGTGTAGGTAGACCCTTTGGATAAGGTTTAGGCCTAGTTTCAAAAGGGTGGTCATTCTCATTTCCAGCTCTTGATGAACTATTATAATGATTGGAGTATACCAATGGAGGTATAATATAGGTGTATGAACTTTTATTATGAAATATTTTCATCAAAAATCCATTTGTTGGATTGAATACACTTAAACCCTCATAGAATACAAGAAAGGATCTTGAATGGTAACTTTGGATACTTATAGTTACCATGATTCTTTGCATGGAACATTGAGTTGTTTGGGGATGATGGAGAGAATACTTAAGAAACCATAGGTAGAATTTGTTTAGAGTTCCAATTTTTGTTCTTTATGAATAGATGTTAAGAATATAAATCATAAGAACCCTTCCAAACCCTCCTTAAGGACATATTTGAAAGGATGAAGCAAATAGAGCATATAGATAGGGTGGAAAGGCTATGAAACTTGTGTAAGACTCTCCCAAGATAAATATAATGCTAATTTTTTATATGAACCTATATAGATGGTGTTAGAATAGGGATTTATTTTAAAAATTTATGTGTTTTTTAGGTGTGAAAGGGTTTCAAATGATAAAATCACTTTTGGAGGCAAACTGAGACTTTTTCTAAGTCTCCTTGGCCATTTGACAAAGTATCTAAACTCCTAAGTGCACATACCATCTCTTTCTTTCTAGCCAGTCATAGTGAATGGGCAGTGAACACATAGGAAAAGTGGAGAAACTCCATTTGGGAAGCCTTTTAAGGCTTATTTCATATACCTAATTGCTTGGACACTCTTGAAAAGTATCATCCCACCTTGTGCATGGATTAGATTGTATAATTGTGAAGGTTTTGGGTGCCAAGTGTGAGAGGTGCATGAAAATGAGTCATTTAGAATTATCAAGGATGATTGTGCATGGCCAAAAGAATAATATTGATCCAAGACCACTCCACTACATGTGATGGATTATTAGTAACACCTCTTACTTAGATCCATTATCAGACCTGACCCTATGTAGTGATGAGGAAGGTTTGTGAAAGTAATTGATAAAGGTAGTTTATTATGCAAGCATAAGGGAATTTATGCCACATGTGGAGGAGTTGAACAAGTTTTATCTAAATTTGTCCTTGATTCCCTTTAAATACTATAACATACATGATTATATGACCATTTTAACTCCTTCTGATCACTTGATAAGTGTCTCTATGACTCTTGAGATTCTCTTTTTCTCTCTCCTCTCACAATTTCTATAAATTCTAGTCTTTTGGATTATTGTATAGATATCTCCACCTAGGTATCATGAAGACCTTCCAAATTTTTGCCTTGAGCTAATAAAGACATTTATTTTACCACATTCAATATTTCACTAAGTGTACACAATGGTTATTGGATTGTGCAAGTGTATTTTGGCTTACCTTCACATGTTACTCTTCCTAGTGCCTTGTGTGTTTTAGAATCTCTCTTTTGCAGGTTAGCAAAATGCATCTAATTGGATTATAGTATAGTGATTAGTATATTAAATAGTGTTTCTTAGAATTATTAGTGTCTAAGTCCTCTTAACCTAGGCTCTCTTTAATTCCATTGATGTAAAAGGGAAGATTTTCATTAGATGAAGAGTATGTGTAGACTTCTTGGTTCCAAGTGCATGTTAGATGGTGTGTGTAGAAAAATTATTTGGTGTACCACCTCACATATATTATATTTAATTTCATCTATTTTTATCCCTTTTCATCCCCCAAAGTTTTATTAGTAGGATTGATCAAAGTGGTACATCAAGGGGAACTAGCCCCAAATCTAGAGATCCAACTCAAAGTTGGGTCACCTATAGCCTTGAGGTGGTCCATTGTGCCACTTGGATGACGAGACACTTGTCATTTCCTCAATGAGTGATAGTTAAAGTGACAAAAAATTTATTCATGCTCAATGGGACTTTTGTTTCAAGAGCCTAAGGAGTTTTGGTGTTCTCCTCAAGATAGCAGCCTTTGGAGGCAATTTCACTAATCACCAATGGTAACTCTAAACATAAATTTATTAGTTAAGTAATCTAGGTACTATAATTAAAGTTTTTTTCTTATTCTATGGTCTTATCATGAGTGATTCATGGATAATTTTGAGGCAGATTTGGTCTTTAATACAAGTTGGGGAGACATATCCATCTTTTCCTTTTTCCTCTCAATATGAATAAGTCCTTTTCCAATCTTTTCATCATCCCTATCAATCATACATTGCCTATGGCCAACCCTATCAAGCTTGTGATTCACCTAGATTACATATTTCCTCCCCAAGTCATTCCATTGAATGTTTCAAGAAGACTTTCATTGGATACAAACACTACATCTTAGACCTTGATACTAGGAATGACTGTGGTCAAGTAATCCCTATTAATTGTATCAAAAGTGTGAGAAATGCTTTGGAGCAAGTCAAGGAAGAATGGATGTATACAGAGAGAGATAATTGGCAAGGTATTTATAATGAGATGCTTGATGTTTATGGCCTAATTTTCCACCTAGAAGAAAGGTTTGGAGCTCATGAACTAACTTAGTCTTGGCAGCCCCAATATATCCCACATCAACCTTCAAATGTGTCAATTATGCCTTTCCAAGATATAAATCCAACCATGCTCCAAAATACCCCAAGTCCTTCATGCATTCCAAAAATTTTACCTTCTTATAAGTCCATCCAAGACATAAACTAAAGGAAGGAAGATATCAATGATGATTAGGTTGAATTATTTGGAGAATATTTTGAGAAAGGAAGACTGAGTTTTGAGACACATCTTGACAAGGGGATTGAATTGGCCAATCAGATTTTAAGGCAATCCATCATGGTAGTATAAAATGAACTCTCTAAGAATATTTTTACAAGTTGAAATCATGTTTCCAAGCCCAAGGAAACCCCAATTTTCCTAAACCTATCATTCACCTTTTCATTTGTATCTTAGACTCATGAAGAATCCTCTAGGCATAACTTCCCAAGATGGAAAGAGGTAGTGGCAGCTTGTAAAGATAATAACAAGAGATGTTTAAGTGGAGAAGTTAAAAGTGGAGAGAAATTTGAAACTACTAAACTCCTTCCCACCCCTCTTCAATAAGCCATTGAACCCATATTTCCACCTCCTCTAATTGATCTATTTTTCCCTTCTAATGTTGAGGATTGCATTATTCCTTGGGAGTCTTATTGGGCTAATATTCCTAGTTTTAAGATGCCTAATATTGGCAGTACTAAGAAGGAGGATGAGTTTGAGATTTTATATTGGATTGAAGATGAAGAGGAGCTGACTGTTAGTGAGGAGACATCATATTGTGATGATGAGTAAAAGTAGTCTCCTTGTGTTGAATAAGAGGTCTTAGAAGAATTTCTTTTGGAACCCAAAGGAGGAAATGAAGAAGACTCTCTTGTTGTTCCTCTTCATGATGCTAACTAGTTAAAGGATGATGAATTTTGGTAGAGATTTAAGGATATATGCAATGAAGTTAGAGGCTTAAAGGAGCCTACAAGTCCTTTGGAGCTGACTAGAAGCCATGGTAATAAATATTTTGTGTCTCAAAAGGAAGACATGTTGTAGACCTATATGCAAATGTTAAAAGAGTATGATGAATGTGAGAAGACAAAACTCTTAATGAGATAAGCCCAAGATCTCATAAAGCAAGAATATATTAAGGAACATCATCATCAAGAGAGTCTACCTCAAGATGGAGCAATCTATGATGATCTTGGGCCTTTTGGGGATGGTTCAAAAGTTGATCCTAGAACCACCTATGAAGTTACTCCCACTAATACCAAGGAAGAGTTTGAGAAAGAAAAACTAATATAGATATCTAATACAACACTTCTTAAATAATTTGAAGAGGTTATAACAAATGAGAAGTAAAATGGGATTCTTTAAGAAGACATATATTTCCAACAAGTTGTTCCATGCATAAGCATGCAAATATACCATGATATGACAAAAGGATAATAGTATGAGGCATGTTTCCCAAGTCAATAATAACTAATCTACTATGGAAATTTATTTGAGATGATTCCATTAAATTCCATGCAAAGCCAAGGAACAAAAAAGAAACACAAATAATCTAGTACCACATCCAAAAGGAAGCATGCTTGTCATCCTCATTCATCTAGTGAGGAAGGAGATTTAAGGTGCTTAAATTTTGATCTAGGAAGGGAAGTATGTTTAAGTTAAGTGTACATAATTAGTTTGTTTTCAATGGTGTCTTGTGTTTCCTAAGTGCTTAGTAGCACAAGTGTGCTTTTACTTTGTAGTTTGCTTGGTCTTGTTGTGTGTTGTATTTCCTTTGTGTGTTTTAACGTAAACTAGTTTTTTTTAGTCAGGTCAAGGTCTAATCCTACTATTTCAAAGTGTATTTTGACTCCCTTTTCCTGATGGATAGAATAAGGCTACTACTCCTTAACATAGGCAAGAATGTTACCCCTAGAAATTACCAAAAGTGTTGACCAAATTTGAATTTTAGTCAAAATGGGTCAAAACCTACATTTATAAACTTTTTATAAGTTTTCATATATCCTATAGGGGTCTCATGTTGGTCTAAACACATTACTTATCCCCTAGTCTAGCCTTGGTCTAAGCTGATCTCCCTTATGATTACCTAGTCAACCAAAATCAAAGTAGGTCAACCATGGTCAAAGATGGTAAAAATTACAATTGTTTTATAAATCTCTTAATATTATCTTTGAGATTTTTTAAGGTGTTCACAAGTCATAAAATTATTATTACCATGTCTTATGTGCAAAAAGTGTCATTTTGGCATATTTCTAGCTTATTAAATGACATGTACATACTTTCAAGGGATCAAATTTGTCACCAAACTTGATCCTAAAGTGGAGGAGGTTATAATATGTTAGTATCAGTCATAATTTAGTCCAATAAGTATTTATATGTATAATAAGGAAGTTTTCCCTTGATTTTAGGCCCTTATTGGCACTTGTATAGACTCGTGAAGTCTAATTTTAGATAAAAACATGGAAAAAGTGTCTCTTCATCTCCATATTTCCTTTTCCATGCCTAATGTGTAGGTATTTAATCATAAGTTTCAGTTTCAACGTATATTTCTTCCTTTTTGTACTTGAAAGCTAAGGAGAGTCAATTTGGAATGCTTTGTGTGATTCGTAAAGGTGGAGTTGGGAGGAATTATCTTGGGGGTGGAAATTAATATGATCATAATTGAAATACATGGTATTAAGTTTGGATTCCATGGATCATCCTTTAATAACCATCACTTATACCCCATACAAATTTTTATTCACTTCCATTCAAGAGGGCTCTATGTTTTGAGCTAGTTTCAGATTTATTTGATTTGGTTTGATGATTTGATTATTTTATGTGTTCCTAAAGGTCCTTTAATATTTTTATTTAGTGTTATATTGGATTTTTAAGTGATCAAATTCCCAATAAATCATGTCTTAGGCTTTTCTTTATTTGATGATTACCCTCACTATCTTATAACCCATAATTTGCATCTCTAAGACCATTGATGACATCATGCTAATTTTTGGAGAGATATAATTATGATCAAATTTATTAACATGGTCTAATATGCATCAAAATTACTAATAAATCCTTTCCTAAACTTGTTTTAGTCTTATACCAACTTCACTATCATGCATACAGTTAGTATACACCTATAGGTGTTATTTGTAGGGTTTAGAGAAGATGTACAAAGGAATGTGGATAGGTTGTGATCTACATGAAGAAATGTGAGGTTTATGATATATTTTTAACATGGTTGTAACCTTTGGTATCCTCTAAAATATTAAATAACCACACCAAAAGTGATGATTGAGATATATGGATTCTTTCCCTAAAAGTATGAAATGGAGTCCTTAGGTATTCTATTGATTTTATGCAATGAGGATATGAGGGATTTTGATGGATCCTAATATGTTAAATTTTTATCTCTTAAAAATTAAAAATATCTCTCAAGGGTTTTGAGAGAACTAAATATAGAATATATTTAATGAGAGATCCAAAAATACACTTTGATGCACTAAACTCAATTAGTGTCATCTATAAGTTCTACCTTAAAATGCCCCTTTTCCTTGAAAGTGACAATTTTAAACATGTTTACTTGATTAAGGAGACTTACTAGGTATGATATCACATTAGTGATTTTAATGAGTTATAAAGTGTAACATCATGATAAAACATCCCCTATAAGTGTGCATGACTCAGAAAAGTGCCAACTACAACCAACTATAAGCAGGCAAGGTGTATAAAGAATGAGTTGACATAAGTTTGTACATAATTTTAAAAAATAAAGGTGAATAAAAGTGTGGAGTTATGTGATATGACCTAATATAGTATTAAAAGGAGTCCATAGTCATTGTGATAGGGTATATAGAGCCAATGACACATACATGTGTCCTCTCTCTTGAAAACCTTCAACACAGTTGACTGTGAGTGTCCTAGTCAAGATCTAAGAATAAATATGGTGTTAATTTGAGGATTTAAAAGTGAAATAAAAAAATAATAAGTATATTGTGATTTATGACATGAAAATTATATCCATAGACATTTTAAACAAGCTTAGAATAGGTCATGACAACCTACAGGTAGAGGAAGAGGCGTGAATGACTATCTCAATCTAGCAATGACCTAAAAGAGTTATATCAAGATGAATCTAAATAAATTGAAGAAAAAAATAGGTATAAATAATTATGATATAATACTAAGGATCTATGGATATTTTTAAAGATTCTCTCAAGTATTAATCAAAACACAACTATCTACAAGGATCATCAAGCAAAGTTGTCTCAGTCAGTAAGGGTAAGCCTAATCTTATGTTTCCAAGGGTATATAAGGTGTTTGATATACCAAAAGATTATAATTATGTTTTAATACATTAAAAAATGATCATGAAGGATTAATAGACCCTTTTAAACAAGCATAGGTAAAAACAAAGGTCTCTAAACAAGCAAAACACAACTCATTTCCAAATACCTTGCATAGACTGTCTTAGGAAAGTCTACCTTGGAGATTGGGAAAGTTAGTGTTATTGTGACTAGAATTATATGCTCAAATTTGTTAAATATTACACTAATAACCCTTATATCAACATAAAATCATTTTTTTTAGGATACAATAGAATAACATGCCTTTTTCTATCTTAGAGGTAGGGCATTTTCCCCTTACATGAATAGGCAATTTTGAGGGAAATGTGATGAAGCATGGACCAAAAGTCTTATTGAAAACTAAAGGTGGTTTGATGAGATATAAAACACATGGTATAACATGATAAACATAGATATAAGTTTATGAACTAGATAGGGTGGTCTAGATAAGAAGGTTTGCATGTAAACCTAGTTAGGCAAGGTGCAAGGCCTAACTCCAAATAGGGTGTCTCTTCCATTTTCAGATTTTGGAAATAATTATAATGCTTTGGATAATATTAATGGAGGTTTATATGATGTTTTTAATCTATATTATAGATTTGGAAGTCCAACAAGAGGTTTTAACCACCAAGGTGTAGGCAGATCCTTTGTACAAGGTCTAAGCCTAGTTTCTAAAGGGTGGTCATTCTCATTTCTAGCTCTTGATGAGATATTATAATGATTGTATTATGTCAATGGATGTAAAAAAGAAGTGTATTAACTTTCATTATGAAATATAATCATCATAAATCCATCTATTGGCTTGAATACACTTAGACCCTTATATAATGCAAGAAAGGAGCTCGAATGGTAAATTTGAATGCTTATAGCTATCATGATGCTTTGCATGGAGAGAAGTGTTTTTGGGATGATGGATAGGGTCCTTAAGAATCCATAAGTATAATTTATTCAGAGTTATAACATTTATTATATATGAATAAATGTTAAGACTAGAAATGATAAGAAACCCTTCCAAACCCTCCTTAAGGATGCATTTGAAAGGATGAAGAAAATAGATAATATATATGGGGTGGAAAGGCCATGAAATTTTTTAAAATTTTATAATACTCTCCTAGGCTCCCTCCAATTCTAAATTATTGTATAGACCTATACAAATGGGGCCAGAATAGGGATTTATTTGACATTTTTGTGTGTTTTGTAGGTGTGAAATGGTTCAAAATGATCAAATAACTTTTGAGAGGTATATTGATACTTTTTATAATTATATATTTCCATTTTATGAGGTATATAAACTTTTAAATGTGCATACTGTCTCTTTCTTTCTAGTTAGTCAAAGTGAATGAGCAATGAACACTTAGAGAAAGTGATGAAACTCCATTTAGGAAGCCTTTTAAGGATTGATTATTAGACCTACTAACCTATAAAATATTTTCAAGTGTCATCCCACATTGTGTATGGATCATATTGTATAATTGGTAAGGTTTTGAGTTTCAAGTGTAAGAGGTGCATAGAAATGAGTCATTTGGAACTATCAAGGATGATTGTGCATGGCCAAAAGAATATGAATGATAAAAAACAACTAAATTTCATGTGAAGTATTTTTATTAACCCATCCCACTTAGATACACCATCATACCTAACCTTATATAGTGTTTAGGTAGTTTTGTGAAGGAAAATAATGAAGGCAATTCTTTATTCAAGCATAAGGGAATCTACGTCACATGTGGAGGAGTTGACAAAATTTGAGGGACATTTTTCCTTGATTCCCTTAAAAAATTATCTCATACATTATTTAATGATTTTTTTAACTCCTAATTTCTTTACAAGTGTCTCTATGACTCTTGAGTTTCTCTTTCTCTCCCCCCTCTCATAATTTCTATAAATTCTAGCCTTTTGGGCTATTGTATGGATCTCTCCACCTAGGTAAGGCAAAGCCCTACCAAATTTTTTCCTTTATATAATAAATATAATTATTTTTACCTAAATAAATATTTCACTAAGTGTACACAATGGTTTTTTGTCTTGTAAAAGTGTATTTTGGCTTACCTTCACATGTTACTTTTCCTAGTGCCTTGTGTTTTAGAATCTTTCTTTTGTAAGTCAGTAAGAAGTGTCTAATAAGATTGTAGGTATAGTGATTAGTAAATTAAATAATGTTTCTTAGAATTCTTATTTTCTAATTCCTACTAACCTAGGCTCTCTTTAAGACCCCATACTTGAAACATTGATGTGAAAGGGAAGATTGTCATTGGATGAAGTGTATGTGCAAAACTCTTCTTGGTTCCAAGTGCATGTTAGATGGTGTGAGTAGATAACTTATTTTGTGTATCACCTCCCCTAGATTAGATTTGATTCCAGATATTATTATCCCTTTTCATTCCCCAAATTTCTAGTAGTAGGATTTATCAAAGTGGTACATCAAGGGGAACTAGCCCCAAATCTAGAGATCCACTTCAAAATTGGGTCACCCATATCCCTGAGGTGGTTCCATTATGCCACTTGAATGAGAAGAGACTTATTATATCCTCAAGGGGTTCAATTTAAAATGAAAACAAGTACAAAATGATAAAATGTCACCAATGATTGCCTCATGTTGAGATCTACTAAGTTGGTATGATCCACTAAGTAGCACAAAAAGGGGTCGAATAATATGACACCTTAAGGAGGTCATTTATACATGATGTCCTACCTCCTCTATGATATCATCAACACATTATATTCTCATAACATGTTTATCTGGAGCGTAATACTAGATTATATAAAAAATTATATGTATGATTCCTATTATTTCTTTCTCATATACTCGTACACTATGAACATTATATGCATTACATAAAATGTCTAACCCTAGGTATGAATGGCTATACATGATTCCTCCCACTTAGGATCTCCAAAAGTATTATAGATAAATTATTGATTGGGGGATACTATTATTGTACCTAGATTACACTGTCATCATGGTCATAGGCCATAAGGTAGCACCTCTATGTTTCCTCAAGTATGTCCCCAACAAACCAGTAAATAAATAAATTATGTACCAATTATAATGGGGTATTGATGATGCCATGCATAAGATAAATAAAAGTTACTTTCATGTCTCCCACCTCATGATTATGAGGATTCATTATGTAAATTGTAAGCACTTTTATGAAATAGGTAGGTGTATATAGTATTATTCATTGGCCACATTACCAAATAGGGACTGGAATCCCCATGGTCAATTGTAGAAACATATCAAGGGATTTGGTATTGTCTATCAACATGAGCCCTATGACCATGACTTCTTATTACTCAATGTTAAGGATGATGACCAAGTCAAGGAAAGGGTAAAATCAATCAATTTGAAAGAATACCTCTTAAAAATAATTCAAGGGTAGAGTTTTATCAAATAAAAGACTCATATTTAGACTCTAAAAGTTGGAAGATGGGATTCATTATAATTTTTGGTTAATAGACCCTACTAACTATAAAAAGATAAAAGGAAACCCTCCTAAACAAACCTTCTAACACTCAAAGTAGTAGAAAAATAACTAGGGGTACCTAATACCTCACTTGGGGGAGCACAAGATGAGCTTATTTATCTTAACTCTTCAAATTTTGAGGAACATAACTAGCTAGATGTTGGATCAGTCGTATAGGTTGATGCCATAGTTACATCATCCATAGCCACATAAGAGGCATCTTATATAGTTGTTAAGACAACCATTTGGTACATGAGGAAGCTGAGGGCTTAGCCACCTCCGCAAATCCTAGCCATTGAAGCAAAATCAATAGATGTAACCACAAAAGAGGTAGTTGTAGGTGAGTTTAATGAAGAGTATTAACTTCATAGAGATAAAATATTAATCCTTAAAGACACAAAGGGTAAACTACCATTGCATGATCAGTTTTCACATGAGCTAACAGCCCCTTTGATTTACACTAATCCTACTATTTCATATGTTTTTCCTTCTAATGTTAGTTATTTTGAGTATATTTCACTATGTCTTGGTGGTCTATCTCCCATATTGGTCACCAAGGAGGAGGTTGTTTCTATACAACTAATTACCCAAACAACCTTACTTTTTTCAAAGGTAGAGGATATTTCCTCTACCCTTGATATTCCTACTCCCCTAATTAGTCTTACCCCAATTGCATATTTTGTATCCATTCTTACTATTCCTATTATTATTTCTTCCACTACTATCCCATTCTCTATAAAAATAAATAGAAAGATAATAAAGAAAGCCAACAAAGAAGTAACAAGTCATCAGTTCCATGTCTCATCTTCTTATCTAGGTTTACCAATGCCTTCCCCTAGTTCTCTAAGGATACTATGGTGATAATAATAAATAAGGATGATAAGAAGAAACCTTTTTACACATTTCACCTAATACCTCAATATGGTGGAGTGGGTTGTTTTAAATTTCTATGGCCTTCATTTCCTTCCCCTACTAAAATAAAATTTAAAGAAGACATCAAAAGAATTATTGGGTGAGACTATAGTTTAAGACACTCAACCCATAGATCCAACTTAGATATTCCTCCCATAGTGGGAAACAATTATGTATTTAGAGGCTTCTCGTAGCCCTAAACATATAATCATAGAATTGTGCATTGTAAGTTCCATATATTAAAAATCTATAAGGAGTGTGTAAAGGGTAAGAAAGAGGAAGCTAAAAGATGATAATGAGATAGGGTTCATAATGGCAAAGAGACAAAAGTTATTTACTTTGTTTAAAAGGAAGAACACAAAATGGGGTAGTCCCTATAAATAGAGCATTTTAAATCCTATTTTGAAACTGATGAGGATTCTCTAGTGGAGATATATGAAGGAACTCAGATCAAAATAAAAGAGATAGATCAAGAGTTAGAATAAATATTGAAACAAAAATAAAGTACATGTGTTCATGTACAAATAGAGATAGATGTCCAAAATGTTGTATCTGTGTTGTATAATATCCTTGAAGTTATTGGTACAATAAGGGCATAATTGGCACTTGATATAATATAAACTACTAAATTATATAATTCATTGAAATCAGATGAGAATAAATTGAAATTTATTATTATTTATACAAGGCATATGCCAACCTAAATCTGATTACACCATTAGAGGCTAATAATGCCCTCAATTTGGTAGTCATCAGGACACAGGAAGCTATAAAGTGGATCAATGTAGCTAAAGTATTGATACCTAAGTACATAGAGAATGAAACTCCCATTTTATATATTATGGATGATTTAAAGCTACTATTGGTAAAACTCCACCCCCAAGTTTTCACCTTTTAAATTTGGCCAATCTAGTACTTAGTTTTACTTTGAAAGAAATGTTCTTTAACAAAACCCACATTAAATGCACAAGTCTTTTCTTTTTGGAGAGTTATTTTTAGTCTTGGTTTAAGCCTTTAAATAATTATTTTGGGTTTCTGGTTTTAAACTTTACCGAATTATTTCAAACTTTTTGCTTGAGGCTTTTCCATAAGAGTATTTATTTGGGTTTTCTTTTGATCAAATGCCTAATTCTTTCAAAAAAATTATCCACACAATTTTTTTGAAGGTACTTTACAATTTCTTTGAAAGATATCTTCAAACCAAAAAGTACCATTACAACTTTTCTAAAGGGTATGTTTGTAATTTATCTCAAGGATACTCTCATTTTTATGAAGGGTATCCTTTTTTTAGGAAAAGGTCCACTTCAATTTATCTAAAGGATCATTTGCAACTTTATCCAAGGGTATTTTCTTTAGAAACAATGCACTTTATTTTTTCTAAAGGGGCACTTGAATTTTCAAATGATCATTTCATTTCTTTTGAAAGGCATTTCCAAAATCTTGAAGGACCATTTCGAAAAGTTGAAGGACCATTACAACTTCTCTAAAGGAAATTTCAACTTTTTTAAAGGGACCAACTAAAAATGTATAGGAAAGGATGAGGAGAAGTGACTAAAGAGAAACTTGAAAATAATTCCTTCAAAATTTTTGTTTGAAGGAAATGAAGAGAAGAAACTCTGAAATAATTCCTTAAAAATTTTTTTCAAAGGAAATGAACAAGCAATGAGCCTGAAGGAAAAGACTCGATAAAAGGTCCAAGGAAGTAAATAGAAATACATATCTATGGAAAATTTGTCTGAAGAAAAGGTCCAAAAATAAAAATCTACATAAAATACCCAAAGGAGTGATGGCTTGAAATAAGTCAATTTTAAACTGTAGAGAATATCAATTGATATTCAAAAGACTTGGTGAGAACATCAGAGTAGACAAAAAAAGAAAAATAGATAGGTTAATGGTTCAATTTGTTACTTGCATAAAATTGACAAATATAGGTGTCTAGAGATAACTAGTAGTTAGAAAGAGTATTTTATAACTATCACCATGAGTTATAGTAGTGTGATGTGTTAGATTTTCTATTTTTAGTTTCAAACTCTCCTAAATGATATTTGATAGAAATAGTTCCTTGTGCCACTCTTGAAGGTTTGATGCCACTTTCCACCTTTTTCATGACTTATTTTAGACAAGTAAGACTCTTGACATGGCATGGATTACTCATCCATCTCTCTCATGGATTTGTAACTAACTTTCATGTCAAAGACACATGTCTTTGTGCCTCTTCATCTTCTCTTCTCTCTCACTTCCCCAAAGTTCTATACATTGATCCATTTTATCCATTTTAGATAACCACATTTTTGGTATGGTGAAGCCCTACTAAAATGACATTGAATTTTAATTTTAGACATTGAATATAAGACCAATTTTGAGTTGTGAAATTTTGTTTAAGTATGTGAGTGATGTATAGTGGAGCTAAGTGACAGATTTATCCTTACTTCCTTTATCCTTCATATTTAAACAAAGGTTCTAATGTTAACAGGTCATGTGAAGTGCGTTGAATGTATTAAACTCTCTTTAAAGTATGTAATTATATCTATGGTGTATAATCTTCCCCTTAGGCTAATCATCTTATTGATTTTCTCAATAATGTTACCTTCACATTGAGACACTATGTCCGTATCTTTCAATGTATGGAATTAGTCTTGGAAAATATTATTACTCAATAGAAGTATGACACTCGGTGGGATAAATTCTTGGTGGATCAGTTCTTTAGCATAGTTTTTTTTTTAATGCAAATTCTAGACTCTTTTCATGAACAAGTAGTAGATTAAGTAATAGACACTTAGAGAATAAATGAGGGAGCTAGCCCTTTTCAATCATATAGACTTATCTCTCTTACGAGTTCCCAAAAACTTGAGGGATGAGTCAATGTTTCATAAAATTATAGGAGTTTCATATAATGTCTTAGGGTACACAATTTGATGACAATAATTATAGCATGTTTAGTGGGACAACTGATCCTAATTGTTTCTATGTCAAAGTAAATTCTAGCCTTGAGAAGTCCAAGGTTGTAGAAGTGTTCTAATCCAACATTTGGTAACTTTAAAAGGTGAGAATATCTATTTGTAGATTAGTTTTTCCACATTATATTTCATGGTCCTCACTAGATCATCTTCTAGTAGGCTTTTCAATCAAGTTCCTTAGCCTAAAACTCCTCTTTAATAATAACACCCTAAACCATTCCTAACCTTTAGAGATCCCAAACAAGAAGGTTTTAAAGAGGAAGAAGATGAGGCTAAATAATTAGTAGATTAAGAAGAAGAAGATATGGATAAAATAACTCCTTTCCCAACCTTCAACACCAAAAATCTAATTAACCTTCATACATATGATCCTATTCCTCTTAATTCTAATAAAAGTCTCCCCAATTTCAATGGAGAGGGTCCTATTACCCAATTAAATCATATTAGGGACATTTAAAACTTTTTTAATTTCCACAATATCACCCAAGTAACATAATGATTAGACTACTCACCATGTCTCTAAAGGGGAAGGAACTTGATTGGTATAGGACATTGGAAGGTGGGTATATTACTAATTTGGATGGATTTGGAGAGTTGTTGGTAAATAGGTTCAAAAATAAGAGTGACCATACTTCAGTAATTCACCATCGAAATGTGATAAAAAGAGGTCCTAATGAATCCATGGGATATTTCAATGAGAAATTTCAAAGAACATGGCATAGGCTACCACCTTTTATGAGACCTCCTCCACGATTTGTATTCCCCACCTATCTTAAGGCTATTGACACTAATGTAGTAGTAATGTTATAGTCAATGGTAGGATTTACTTTACCTAAGGCATATGAGATAGACATTAAAAGCTGAGAATAGTTTGATACATGTTGGGAAACTACCTCCAAGAGTCTCCATGCCTTTGTTGTCTCATAATACAGTTGAATCCCCAAGCATAGAACAAGTTACCAATACTAATGCCAAACCTAGAACTACTCCCAAGAAGGTGGATGATTTTATAGATAAGGATGAGATGATTTACTCTTTACAAGCCCAGCTCAAGCAAGAAAAAATGTATGTAATGCTCTACCCAATCCTCAATGCTATCCTCATCCAGTCTATAGACCTCCACCCCAATACACTAACCAAGGAAGAGGACAAGGACAAAAATGTTTCAATAGGTATCCCAATGCCTATAATCCTAATTTTATTCCATTTACAAAAGTTGTTCCACTCCACACAAATCTATTTCAAGAAGAAGAGAATTTGGATCATTGGGGGAAATCTCAAGGTTAGTTTATGCATAATGGTATAGAAGGTAATCAAGCTTTGGTAACTCAAGAAAAATCTACTCCTTATGTTACATTAGAATAAGTAAATCTCATGCAAAGATATGTTTAAGGAGAAGGTAGCAGCCAAAGTACTAGATTTATGAATTTCTAAGTTAAAGATGATTATGTGTTAAATCAAAATACATTAATTGAAACTAATATAAGGGATAAAAAGAGTGGTTTAGGGGATATTCTAGTATCACAAGTGATTCTAGGTAGTACCTCTCCAAGGTCTAAAAATACAAGTACAAATGTAATAAATCTACTAGTCGCACTACTCCTCAAAGTTAGAATGTGAACAATGCTACCAAACCTCTAGTAAAACAAGTTAAAGTTCCCTAATTTCCTTCAAGAATAAAATACATGGTGAATAATTCCTCTCTTAATATTATTGACTCTTTGAAGAATACCAAAACTATAATTTCTCTTTTTGAAGTATTGCATATGCCTACCCACAAGGAGCTTTTGCAAGAACAACTCTCAAACATTCATGTAGCCCCTTAGGTTCTAAGATACAATGGTGTATCCCTTATCAACACACCTAATTATGTTTTAGAATCATCTACATAATTTTAAAATCCTCCACATTTCTATCTCACACTCAATATGGGAGACAAATTAGTTCACAACTACATTGTGGATAGTGAGGTCAATACCATAGTTATGCCTAAAGTGGTTAGTAATAAATTGGGACTAAAATATGAGATTCATAGAAAGGGTGTGTTTTAGCTTGATGTAACTCCAGCTAATATTTTGGGGTTGTTTAAATGTTTGAAAGTTTTCTTACATGATTTTCCAAGTTTCCCCATCTTATAAGACATTGTGGTGGTTGATCTTCCAACTCATTTTGTTATTTTCTTGTCAAGAGACTTCATAGCTAAGATTGGAGGGTACCTTATAGATGATTGTTATTTTCTATCCTTTAGAACAAGATATGGATCTAAAGTAACTATAATAACACAACCCTTAGAAAGGTTCCACATTGAACCATATATGGAGACAAGTTCAAATCAAAATTATATAATTAGTGAGTAAGAAGAAGGTGCCACTAGTGGTGAAACATCCTTTCCCCTTGAAGGTATTTATAACCTCTTTATTGATTAGTATGGTAGTGAATAGTATGAGTATGATCCCTATTTATTCATAGAATAAACTAACTTAGGGGTATATTGTATACATGAGAGGAACATTCCTATACTAGCACTCACTATCGAGGATCATGTACTTGAAAGGATATGGGAAATGTTTTTTGATGTCTCTAGAAGCAAGGAATGGGTAGGAGCTAGTGTCATGTTGGTTTATCCTTCAAAGAACCACTATTATTCTTCATATAGATTCCATTTTTGTTGTACTTAAAATGTAATAGAATATGAAGGCTTGGTTCATGGCCTCTAATGGGAAAAAAGAAAGCGAATCAAGAACTTGAAGGTATATGGAGATAGTGAATTAATTATACATCAAGTAAGAAACTAGCCTACAACCAAGAACCCTTTACTTATGTCCTAAAAGCATAAAGTGTGGCATATAATTGATGACTTTGATGTTTTCAATATCTAACCTATACCAAGAGACTCAAATAAACATATTGATAGGTTGGCTATGATAGGAGCACATTTTGATATAGTTCCTAAAGTAAGTAGAGAGAAGGACCAAGCTCACATCAAAGTTATTGTGAGAACTTTTATTCCATATTATGAAGCATCTTGGCAAGTTTTTGAGAGTGATAAACACATTTTACACTTCATTCAAAATGAATTAGAATTTTCTTCAAGGGATCAAACGAAGCTTCACAATCAATATGAAGAATAGGTTATCCAACTAAAGACAAAAAAGATAACCAAAGGGGCTAGTTACTTTAGAGAGTGTGTTCAATTAAGATGATTAAATAAGGAAAGGTTAAGAACGTGTACAAAATAATAAAACTATGAAAGAATCTTGATGTCTAAGGATAAACTTCTAAAAATTGGTAAGATATGTTCTCTTTTTGAAAGACAAGCCTTCATTGAATTTTGTAAATAATTTCATTATATATTTACTTTGGAATACAAGGATTTGAAAGGGTTTGATCTAGATTTATCTCATTACACCATTAAGTTATAACCTAGAGCTAAACTAGTTAGGAAAAAATAGAGGCCTATCAATCCTAAGAAAGAGGAACTCATGAAAAATAGCTTAAAAAATTGATTGAGTCTAGGATTATTTTTGGTTTATAGCTTCCAATGGGAAAAAATAAAGGGGATCAAGAACTTGAAGGTATATGGAGATAGTGAATTTATTATACATCAAGTGAGAAACCAAGATACATTGAATAACCCTTTACTTAAGTCTTACAGGCATAGGGTGTGGGATCTAATTGAGGACTTTGATGCTTTCAATATCCAACCTAAACCAATAGACTCAAATAAACATGCTGATAGGTTGGCTATGATAAGATCACACTTTGATATATTTGTTGATTTAAGTAGAGATAAGGACCAACATTACATCAAATTCATTGTGGGACCTTCTATTCTAGATAATGAAGTGTCTTGGCAAGTGTTTGAGAGTGATAAACACATTGTACATTTCATTCAAAATGAATTAGAATTTTCTTCAAGGAATCAAAAGAGGCTTCACAATCAATATGAAGAATAGGTTATCTAGCTAAAGACAAACAAGATACCAAAATGGTTAGTTAATTTGGAGAGTGTGTTCAATGAAGATTATCAATGAAGGAAAGGGTAAGAATGTCTATAAAAGAAGATAAATATGAAAGAATCTTGATATTTAAGTACAAAATTCTAAAACTTGGTAAGATATGTTCTATTTTTGAATAATGTAAAGAATTTCATGATATATTTACTTGGGAATACAAGGATTCAAAAGGGTTTGATCTAGGTATATCTCATCACACCATTGAGTTAGAACTTGGAGCTAAACTAGTTAGGAAAAAATAGAGGCCTATCAATCCCAAGATAGAGGAACTCATGAAAAAAGAGCTTACCAAATTGATTGAGTATGAGATTTTTTTTCCTATCAAGCACTCAACTTGGGTAGTTAACCTTGTACCTATTAAGAAAAAGAGTGGAGATATTAGACTCTATGTGGAATTTACATACCTAAATAGTGTTTCACTCAAAGATCATTACCCACTACCTTCCATGGAGTAGATTTTGAAAGTGGTTTTAGGTTCTCAACACTTTCACTACTTGATGGCTATTTAGGTTATAACTAAATATGGGTGAATGAGGAGGATCAGTTTAAGACAACATTAACCATAAAATGGGGAACAATTTCATATAGAAAGATGCCTTTTGGTTTGTCTAATGCTGGTGCTACCTTCTAAAGGTCAATGGACATGGCTTTTAAAGGTTTGATCAATGAGTTTTTGCTTGTATACCTTGATGATATAAAATTTTTCCAATGATACTAATGACCACATGAAACATCTAAGGCAAGTCTTTGAGAAGTGTAGAGAGTTAAGAGTTTCTCTTAATACAAGAAAAATGTATCTTTGTTGTTCATGAAGGAAAATTACTGGGCCACATTATGTCAAAGGAAGGTATTTTTATTGATCTTGAAAGGATTGAATCCATTATAGGCCTATCTTTACCTATACATAAGAAATGTTTACAAAGTTTTTTAGGCAAGGTCAACTTTGTAAGAAGGTGTATTTTAGGATTTTCTACTTTGATGAAGCCTATTACAACTATCCTCAAGAAGAAACAAGATTTTACTTGGAAAAAGGAAGGTAAGAATAACTTTAAGGTAATAAAACAAGTAATTTCCCAATCTCCTACTCTCTTTAACCCAAAATTTTCCAAGGATTTCATACTCTATACTTTTGCTAACCTTGACATAATATTAGCTATGCTTATGTAAAACAATGATGAGGAAATTAAACAACCCATTGCATTCTTTAGTCAAGGATTGGAATATTATGAGGTCAAGTATACATTTATTGAGAAGAAAGCTTTATATATGATAAGATGTTTAAAAAATTTAGAATCAAGCTTTAGCTATGATAAGAGGTTTGAAAAATTTTAGGCACATGGTGTCAAATAATAAAATACGTGTCATGGTCTCTCATTCTAGGACCAAAGAGTTCCTCCTAAGCAAAGAACTTAATGAGAAGAGAGTTGGGTAGATCAAAAAGGTAATGGAGTATGATGTTGATATCAAGGTAACAAATTTAGTAAGAGGAAAGGGGATATGTGAACATCTAGCTTCAGATCTTCAAGGGCCAAGGGCAGAATTTTTGGTCAATCAAGCTCAACCCTAACTATCTGGTCGCATTAAAATTCAAAGTTAGACACAAGACATCATTGGTTTCATCCAAAATGGTGATTGTACTATAGTTTTAACAATTCATAAAGAAGTTATTTTAGATTTAAAACCATTCCTTATTTTCTTGTAGATGGTATTCTCTTTCAGAAGGATCTGAATGGTGTACTACTAAGGTGTGTTGACAATGATCAATTTGGAATCTTTCTAGAAAAGTTTCATACTGGTGTAGATGGAGGTCATTTCTCTGTAAAAATAATATCTACAAAGATAATGAGGGTAGGGTATTATTGGCCTAGACTTTTCAAGGATTACTACTCTTGAATTAGGAGGTATCCTTAATGTGCCTTCTTTGTAGGAAAATAGAATCTTGTAGCCCTTCTATTGAATCCTATCCAAGTAGACCAACATTTCATGAAATGGGGCCTTGATTTCATTGGTATGATAAACCCTCCATGAAGTGCTAGACATAAATGGATATTGACTACTATTGACTACTTCACAAGGTTGGTAGAGGTTATTGCATTGAAGGAGGTAAATGAAAATGCAATCTTGGAGTTTTATGAGAGTATCGTAAAAATATTTGGGGTCCCCTATACTATCATTTATGATAATTCACTTGATTTTATGATTTTTAAAACTTTTTAGTGGGAAAATGAAAATGAAATTTACTTGAGTCCCTCATCCAACTATTATCCTCAAGGTAATGGATTGGTTGAGTCTACTAATAAGAATCTCATCAAAATCATCAAAAGTACATTAGAGAAAAATCAAAGGGCATGGAATACCAAGTTAAAGACAACAATATGGGTTGATAAGATCAATCTAAAGAGATAAATTGGTAACTATCCCTTTGTGCTAGTTTATGAGAGAAAAGCTAGGTTGTCCATATCTCAAGAGCTCCCTACTCTAAGACTTTCACATCAGATAGAACTAGTGGAAAATACTTTAAGGAAGATAGATTGAAAGAACTAATGAAAATACATGAAGCAATGGATAATTCACATAAGACCATGAAACACCACCAATTACTCATGAAAAATTCCTTTGATAAAAGAGAAAGTACAAGAGTGTTCAAGGATGGTGACTTGGTTATAAAATGGGATGACCACATAGAAAAATTGGGTAAACATACAAAGTTTGATGCCTTATGGAGTGGCCCTTACATCATCATCAAGTGAAAGGAATGTAACTCCTTTCAACTAACCAAGATTAATGGAGAAGAATTGCCTATCCCTATGAATGGGATACATCTAAAGTTTTGCTATTAGTCCTTATAGGTCTATCTTGTAAATAGTAGCATAGATGTGTCTGTTTAGTCTAGTTTTATTTTGGTTATTGTGTTCCCTAAGAGTTTTAGTTGAACACATGTGTGTTCCCTTGGTTTGTTGTTGTGTTCCCTAAGTGATTTTTAGTGCAATGTATTTCCTTCCTTTTATTTTGTGTGTGTCTTGTGTAATGTCATTGTCTTGTGGTCAATCCAAGGTCTGTTCAGGATAATCTAAGTGTTCATTTGTGTGACTCCATGACTAATGGAAGGATTTAGGAAATCGGTATTAGGAATAGTAGGCATGACATACCCAAGAATCACCAAGAATGTTGGTTAAATTCCATCCCCAAGTTTTCACCTATCAAATTTGGCCAATCCATTACTTAGTTTTACTTCAAAAGAAGTGTTCTTTGATAAAACCCAGAACAAATACACAAGTCTTTTTCTTTTAGAGATTTTTTTTTAGTCTTGGTTTAAGCCTTTAAGGAAATCTTTCAGGTTTCTTTTTTTAAACTTTGCTAAATTATTTAAGAATTTTTGCCTGAGGATTTTCCTTAAGAGTATTTCTTATATTTTTCTTCTAACCAAGTGCCAAATTCTTTTGGAAAAATTATCTTCATAATTTTTTCAAAGGTACTTTACAATTGATTCAAAAGATATCTTCAAGCCGAAAGGGACCCTTGAAACTTTTTTGAAGGTTATGTTTGTAAATTCTCTAAAGGGATCTTTCATTTTTTTGAAGGAAACTTTCATTTTTTTGAAGGGTATCTTTTGTTGGGAAATGGTCCACTTCAATTTTTTTGAAAGATCATTTGAAACATTCCCAAAGGGTATTTTCTTTGAAAAGTGGGCACTTTCATTTTTATAAAGGGGCACTTTAATTTCCAAAGGATCATTTCATTTATTTTGAAAGGCATTTCTAAAATCCCCAAGGACCATTTCTAAAAGCGAAAGGACCGTTACAACTTCTTTGAAGGGCATTTCAGTGTCTTTGACGGGACCAATCAAAAAGTAGCAAGAAAGGAAAAGGAGAAGTGACTAAAGAGAAACCCTGAAAGAATTCCTTCAAACTATTTTCTGAAGGAAATGAAGAGAAGAAACTCTGAAAGAATTCCTTTGAATTTTTTGTCCAAAGGAAATGAACAAGAAATGAGCCCGAAGGAAAAGACTCGTCAAAAGGTCTGAGGAAGTAAATAAAAATAAATAGCCATAGACAATTTGTCTAAAGAAAAGGTCTAGAAATAAAAGCTTGAAGAAAATACATAAAGGAGTGACATCCCACAAGAAGTGAATTTTAAACTATGGAGAATAGCCATTTCTATATAAAATATTTGGTGAGAACATGAGATTAGACAAAGTAAGCAAAATGGATAGTTTGATGGTTCAAGTCATTGATTCCATTAAATTGACAAATACATGTGTCTAAAGTATAACTATTAGTTAGAAAGATCATTTTATAACTACCATCATGAGTTCCAATAGTGTGATGTGTCAACTTTTCTATTTTTAGTTTCAAACTGTCATGAATGATCTTCAATAGTATTAGTTTCTTGTGCCACTCCTAAAGTTTTGATTCCACTTTCCACCATTTTCATGACTTGTTTTGGATAAGTAAGACTCTTGACATGGCATAGCTCATTCATCCCTCTCTCATGGATATGTAACTAACTTCCATGTCAATGACACATGTCTTTGTGCCTCTTCATCTTCTTTTCTCTCTTTCTTCCTTGAAGTTCTATAAATTGAGCCATTTTGGCCATTATAGATAAACACATTTTTGGTATGGTGAATCCTTGCTAAAATGACATTGCACTTTGATTTTAAACATTTAATATAAGACCAATTCTAAGTTGTGAACTTCTATCTAAGTATGTGAGTGATGCATATCAGAGTTGAGTGATAACATTACCCTTACTTCCTATATCACTCATGTTTGAACAAAGGCTCTGATGTTAACAAGTCATGTGAAGTGTGTTGAATGTATCAAACTCTCTTTCAAGTATGAAATTATATTTATGGTGTGAAATATACCCCTTGGGTTGATTATCTTGTTGATTGTGTCAATTATGTTACCTTTACATTAAAACACTATCTTATTATCTTTAAATGCATGGAATTAGTCTTGAAAAAGATTGTTACTCAATAGAAGTGTGATAGTTGGTGGGATAATTTCTTGATAGATAACATATTTAGCATATTTTTTATATTTTATGCAAATTATCAACTCTTTTCATGAACAAGTAGTATATTAGGTGATATACACTTAGAGAAGAATTCAGGGAGCTAGCCTTTTTCAATCCTAGAGAATCATCTCTCTTATGAGTTCCCAAAAACTTGAGCAATGATTCAATGTTGAATCAAATTTCAAGAGTTTCATAGAATGTCCTAGGGTGCAATATTTGATGACAATAGCTACCAAAGTCTAGGTATTCCATAGGTAGGCTTATTAGTAAGGCCAATTTTGATCAACTCCTCTAACAAGATTCAGTGAGATTCGAATATAATTTTTAAGGAAATACATCAGAGGAAATAGAAGCCAAGTTTAATTTTGATAGAAAAAAGGTCATAGAGGTTGAAATTTTTAGAAATAACTTCATAAACACAAAAATTGAGCATGGAAGGATCCTTGAACAAGTGATTAGAGTGCATAGACCTCTACTACTTAATATGGCTATAATCAAGTACTAGCATGAAATAAATGACAAGAACTATCAAGTGTCCAAATCAAAGAATAAAGTTGATGCTTCAACTTCTAGTTCAGCATGATCTATGACTTCAATGCTTACAATAACCTCCAGAGCCATGCAAACACCTTGTCAACCTTAAGTTCTAGGATAATTTTATATGTATACATGAAAATGATATTTATCTTTGTACTTATATTTTACTTACACTTATGACATAAATGTAAATTTACCTAAACTATTTGTAAGCATGCACTCATTACATTGCATTATATAAGATAATTGTTCTTGACGTAGTTGTAATTAGTTATTAGCATGTACACATGTAATTTTTATGTTAAAATAAAAAATATGGTTCTGATTACATAATTTAACTTTGATTTAATGTGTAATTAGAGGATGATTTATCCCCTCCCCAAGTCTATATATTCATGTAATTATAAATTCTAAGGGGTTGAAAGTTTTATCAATACAAGAATAAATTAGTTTTGATTGTTATGCAAATGTGTTGGTGTTCTTTTCTTCCATTTATGTCTTATTAAGTATTTGATTTCTTGTTTGTGTGATTACATTAATATGAAGTGTGCAAAAGCTATGGATAATTTTGATTGCTTTCATTGATGTATGCTAATGTTAGATGTGCAAAAGCTATTTAAAGTTTAAGAAGACAAAAGTTAGGATATAACTAGGTGTTGGTAGAATAAAAATACAAAATGAAGATAAAATTCACCACCATGTGGGGTAATTATGCATATAATAGGATGAAATTTAGCCTAATTAATGTAGGTGTGATCTTTCAACAAGTTTTGGACCATGCCTTCCAAGTGATGATAGGTTAATGCATAATTATTTATATGAATTACCTAAACATTTTCTCAAAAGTAAGGACTGACCATGTAGGTCACCTACAATAAATATTTGAAAGATGAAAATGGTTTGACATTTGATTGAACCCCAAGAAGAGTGTATTTGGCATCATAGAAGGCAAAATCTTGGGACACATCATCACCAAATATGGAATTACAATTACCATGGATAAAATTCAAGGGATATCAAAAATTTCATTCCCAAATAGTAATAAGGAACTCAAATATTTATTTCAAAAGATAAACTACGTGAGAAAGTTTATATCAAGCTATGCAAAAATTGTTCAACCTCTAAATGCAATGCGCAAACAAGATGCTAAAGTGGAATAGACAATAGAGGATCAAAATTATTTTAAAAACATTAAATATGCAATATTTTAGACCCTAATATTGATAAGTTTAGACTTCACTAAATACTTCTTGTATTCATTCACTTTAAAACACACTATTACCACTATTCTCACCCATGATAAAGATGAAAGTGAGAATACTATTGCATTCTTGAGAAAGAACTTTAAATAATTAGAACTTAGGTATTCCATTATATACAAGAAGATATTTTCCCTTACAAAATTAGCAAATAAATTTTGAAACTACATCCTTAGGATCAATACCATCACCATTGTACTAGATCCTAGTGTTAAGCTTACCTTGGAAAAAAAATTAATTAGGAAAACGTAGAGGAAATGGATGGAAAAACTATAGGATTTTGACATAAAAATAAATCCTACTAATATTGTCAAATATTAGGTCATCATTCATCTCATGATTGAGCCTAACACATGCATCACCATTAAAGATGCTTGTTAAAACCAAGTATCTAGATAAGACTAGTATACTAATATTATTCAATACTTACTCATAGGTACCTACTCTTAAAGCTCAAAATAGTATAGAGAATAGCTCTGATACTCAAATTGGTTCATTAAATGATTATAAAATGGATCTTATATATAAGTATTAATTATAAAGGCATCTACCTAAGTTGTGTATCATGAGAATAATATCAAGAAATCCTAATAAAAATTCATAAGAAGATAGGCAGTAGTCATCCCTCTAGAAACACCATGGCCCATAAAATACTTAGAATGGGTTCTTATTGGCCAACATTCTTCAAGGACACACATATTCATGTTAGAACATGTCATTAATGTCAAGTCATGGTGAAAAGATAAGTACACATAACAATGTCTCTATAACCTATTATTGAAGGAAGACCATTCACTCAATAGGGTTTGGACTTCATTAGGTCATTAATCCCAATTATTCATTTGGCCATAATTTTTTACTCATCGATACAGACTATTACATATGATGGACCAAAGCTATAGCTACAAAACATTTAAGAGCATAATATGTGATTAAATTCCTAGAAGAAAATATCATAACCATATTTTCTACTCCCATTTCTCTAGTTTTTGACAATGGGCTAGCATTCAAATCAGATGAATTCATGGAATGGGCCCACAATAATATAATCACCACTAGGTCATCATCTAACCATTATCCACAAGGTGATATATTGGTTGAATAAAAAATAATAACCTAGTTGATTCCATTAAAAATTGTACAATAGACAAATCTAAGGATTGGCACAGTCTACTAAAGTATGTGTTGTGGGTGATCAAACAAGATACAAGTAAGAACTCAAATCTTCACCTTACTTATTGGTTTATGGGAGACAACATGTTTTCCCAATCATGGTTAAGTTTACACATATATTTTTATGTAGGAGTACATGAAACCAAGTGATAAAGTGGAATCTTGATTATTGGATATAATATATATGGAAGACTCAAGGATTAAAGCCTTAAAAAATTTTAGTAAACATAAATACGTAGTGAAAATATGGTTTTACAAAAGATCAAAATTAAAAACATTCAAAATATATAAACTAGTGATTCTATGGGACAATGTACATGAAAATAAATGATAGCATGATAGGTTTACTCCATTGTGAATTGGACCTTATCATATTTCAAAGGTCTTTGAGGGACCTCCAATATAGTGAGATGACATATCCAACTAAAGGATACTTTTTAAAGAAATAATTCATGGATATACCATCTAGGGATGTCCCTAAATAAAAAACAATGTGGTTTCAAGAGTTGTATTAGATTATATTTACTGATTTATTAGAATAATTTTATAATTTTCGTAGAATAGTTTCCTTACTTTCTAGGTTAGAGCCTCCCATTTTTCAATAGTTTATTTTATAGTTTAGATTCCTACTTTCTAGATTAGATTTTTTAATTTATCCTATGGAAATATGATTTACTTCCATTAATATTCTCAAAGAAAGTATCTGACAAATTAGGACTTCCTCCAATGTGTTCAAAATAGAAATGATCTAACTATGGGAAAACACAATAGCAAAAGGGTACACCATTTTATTTACTTATAGGATTTTTCACCCATACATTTCATATTTTCAAAATTTAAGTATGTAATAAAAAAATTTAATCATGATCAAGATAACATTGAATACTTCAATGTAATCATATAAAGGATTATCTCACTACTATGTATAAATTTTATAAAGTTTTATCACTTTAAATAGATCAAATGCACTTATCATGCTAATAATTATTTGAGAAAATAACCTTTGATATGGGTATAATTGGTAGGGATAATATAATAAACTTATGATTTCATAGATACCAGATCACCATGGTTTCTACTCTTTGTCTTCTAGCAATATTATACAAAATAAAAATATAGTAAAATAAGGATCAATACATCCTCAAAAGAGTGATCCAATAAACCTAAAGAAAAATACAAAGGAAATAAAGATAATGTACAATGCATCATGAAAGAATAAAAGAGGAGGAAAGAGAATAAACCCATTTTACCTATATTAGGGTTATGTGTGTATATCTATTAGTAGAGCAATGTTGGAGATTCCCTAGTTTTTAAATCTATTTTCCTTGAAGCTATAATGAAACCTAAATTTGTCCCAAGCCTCTACTAAATTCCTCATAAAAAGGATAAAATGAAATAACTTTATCACAAATAGATCTAGGGTAAATTGAAATTAAACTATGTTTTATATGGATGTTAGTAGTATCTTATATATATCATTAGATTATTCTTTATGGAATGGTTCCTATTTGGTCTAAAAGTTTTTAACCAAAGGTTCTATATTTTCAAATACTTGAGAGTATTTCCCCTATGAGTCACCATCTATTGTACCCAACATACCCCCATTTATTTTTTTAGAATAGGGACTCATTATATTTTGAAATATGGTCTAGCCTTATCTTGAAAATCTTCAATAGAGAAAAGCTTTATGTATTACTTATATTTTTTCTTCAGTAGAACTATGAGCATGCTTTATTTTTCGACTAACATATTGATGTTGTTTAGAGAGTTTTTTATATATAGGTTTTAGATCATCAGGATATTTGATGATTTTTTTAGTGATATTATTAATCGAATTCATTAAGAACACTTAATATTTTAGTCTTCAAAAAATTTGTTTAGAAGCCTACCTTTAGTAATTTTCAACACTTCACATCTATATGGAAGTTAGCATGAATTTAACTTTTATGGTTTAGTTCAAAGTAATTATTTGAGACATCTATATAGAATTCATTTTTAGGGGACCTCTAAATATTTATTCACCCTATATCAAAGACCTCACTATTTACTCTTTGGGCCTACTCTTTAGGAACCATATTTTAAAAAAATTTAAAATTCAAATTATTTGGTCTTTGGTGGATTTGTTTAGAAAGACCCTTCATCAAAATAACTTAACATGAAACTGGTCATCAATAAAAGTGTGTGAAAGATTCATTCACTAAATTTATCTAAATCATTTTGGTATTTGGTAAATTTTTTTTGTAAAATTATTCACTAGGAATATTTGACATTTTGGGTCTTCAACAAAAGTGTTCAGTTCAATAGACTCTTTTAAAAATATTATTTGAGGCTTTTTATCTAACTCATTTTGGTATTCAAAAAAATCAATTCAAAACTTTATTTCAAGAAATTCATCCACCTCATAAACACTTTTATATCCTGAATCCCAAATACTAAGTTCCCCATGACATGGTAAACCAAATCAAAATTTGTGACAAAATGACACTTGGAAAAAGGAAATGATGTGTCACTCCTACTAAGCATCAATAGTGTCTACAAAACATACCTGCCAAACGAAGAGGTAAAGTTTGAATTGAACAAACAAATCAAATTTATAGACATTAGACATTAATGGTGTACCTAGAAATGAATTCCAAAGTTATATCAAAACATTAAAAATAAATATGTGCCCCATTGATCTCAAGGTAACTTGTGAACTTAATTTCTCCCCTTTGATAAAACCCTAGCTACTAGTGTTTCAATCCTAATAGAATACTCAACAGAGTTGAGATGTTAAATTACAAACTTGAATAATATCAACATATTTAAATATAAATATAATCTTCATCTAAAACATTCAAAATAACTCTACCCCCATTAAGGTTTTCTATCAAAGATTCACTTGAGTAAAAATATACGTTCTTTGAAACTACAATTTTAAACAATGACTACAACTACTCAGCAATGTGGGAGGTGATACACTAAGTTAATACACACACAAAAGAAGAAAATTTGACTGCATCTATATGGCCATTGGATATATACCTCTTCCCATTTAAACATTAAGGGTTACACTTTATAATAATAAATATAGAGGTCATGTCATGCAATGACCTCATATGAGACTTAATCTACTATGGGAACATAACTAGAAGAGCATTATTGTACCATTTAGATCATAAAATAGTCATTACATGTATCTCAAGTGATGTACTTCAAATTTACCTCTTCAAATATATTTAATATTATACTTATGTTTAACATAGGGTAGTAGAATGAAAGAAAAAAAATTCAACTGAGAAGGCACTCAACAAGTGAATACTCCCTTGGGAGACTTTCAACTTCAAGGATAAGTAGCTAGTGCTAGTGATGAAATTCAATGTGGGAATAAAAATTGGGATGGACCTCTTAAATAGGTTATTTGGATATCTAATAATCAAATTCCTCTACCATAAGTCGGTTCTATTTCTTGACTTACTAATTACATCAAATTTGAAATTATCTTTGGGAGAATTGATTAGTGCAAGGCTATGAGAGAAAATATTATACAAGGATAAGAGACCTTAAGGAGGTCATTTATAAATGATTTCCCACCTCCTTAATGTTATATTTATCGTATTCTATGTTTATAATGTGATACTATAGATCTTATCTTTAAACTGTATCAATAATTATATATATGATTCTTATTTTTTCCTTCACATATACACATATACTCAAAACATTACACACATTGTATAAGACATATACCCATAGGTATGGATGGATATCCATAATTCCCCCTACCTAAGATATCTAAAATCATTTAAAATACACTATTGATTAGGGGAGACTATTAGTTGTACCTATATTACATTTCCATCATGGTCATAAGCCATAAGGTGGCACATATACACCTCCCCAAGTATGTCCCTGATAAACTAGAGGAGCAATAAATTGCCTACTAGTTATGGTGGGGTATTGATGAAGACATTCACAAAAGTAAGAAAAGCTATTTTCATGTCTCTTTCCTCATGATTGTGTGTATGTGCTACATAAACTAAAATCACTTTTATGAAGTAGGTGAGAACATAGAGTATTATTCATTGGGTATATTACCACCTTAAGACTAGGATACCCGTGATTAGGTGTAAAAACATATCAAGGGAATTGGAGTTATCTATCATCATGAGACATATAACCATGACTTATTATTACTCAATTTTTAAGGATGATGACCAAGTTAAAAAATGGCACAATCAATCAATTTAAGAGAATACCTCTTGAAAATATTTCAAGGGTAGAATTCTATCATAATAGTTTATGCATATACTAAACTCCCACCAATTAGAGGATGAGATTCATTAGACGTTTTGGTTAAAATACCCTCTCATCCATTAAAGAATCAAGGTAAACCCTCCTAGACACCCACTGTGACACTCAAAGAAGTAAACAAGGAAATAAAGGTGCCTAAAACCTCACTTAGGGGAGTATAAGATGATCTTATTCATATTAAATCTCTAGATTATAAGGACCATGCCTAACTATATGTTAGATTAGTCCCATAGGTTGTTACTGTGGTTAAATCAACCATAACCACATAAGAGTCACCTTCTACAAATATTAGGATAACCATTTACTACATAAAGAATCCGAGGGCCCATCCCCCTCCATAGATCCTAGATATTGTATCACCATTAGTATAGGTAGCCACACAAGATGTAGCTAGAGGTGAATATAATGAGGATTTAGATCATTAGAGATAAAAAATCTTAATACTTCATGACATAAAGGGAAATCACCATTGCATGAGTAGTGAGATAGTACCACCTTTAGTTTTCATCACTCCTATTATGTCTTATGTTTCTCCTTTTAATGTTATTACTTTTGATTTTATTTCACTTAGTCCTGGTGGTCGCCCTCCCCTCTTGGTATCCAATGTAGAGTTTGTTTCTACACAACCATTTTCCCAACCAACTTTGATTATTCCAAAGGTGGAGGATATTTCCTTTAAATTTTTTATTTCAACTCCCCTAGTTAGTCTTCCTCCAATTTCATCTTATGTATCTAATCCTACTATTCCTACTATTGTTCCTTCTATTATTATTCTATTCCTTATAAAATAAAGAATAAGACAAAAAATAAGGACACAGTAGAAGTATAAAGTATTAATCTCCATGTCATAGCTACTAAATTATGTTTACCAGGTCCTTCCCCTAGTTCCTCTCAAGATATTATGTTGATAAAAAAAAAAGGTTGAGAAGAAGAATCTAGTTTACACAGTTCACCTAGTACCTTAATATGGTGGAGTGGACTAGTCTAAAATTATCTAGCCTTCACTTCCTAATCTCTTAATAGAATAAACTTTAAAGTATAAAATAAGATAATTATTGGGTGAGACTAAATTTAAATACACTTAACCTATAAATCCATCCCAACTAGTGCTCCCATAGTGGGAAACAAATATGCAATTGGAGGCTTCTTATAGGCCTAAACTTGTAATCATATAATTTCCCATTGTAAGTTCCATATTTGAAAAATATATAGGGAGTTTAAATAGGGTAAGGAAGATGAAACTATAAGATGAGACAGGGAGATGGGTCATAGTGGAAGAGAGACAATAAGTACTTACTTTTTCTAAAAGGATAAAAAAGTGGGGCAATCCCCATAAATAGAGGATGTTAAATCCTATTTTGAAACTCACAGGAATGTTATAGTGTAAGTACATGAAGGAACTTAGATATAAATTAAATATATAGAGAAATATCTTGAACAAATAAGGGAACAACAACAAATTATGCTATTTTATTAATATAGAGACAAATGTCCAGAATGCTACATCTAGGTTATATAGTATCCTTGAAACTATTGGCATAATGAGGATAGAATTGGAATCATATATAGTATAAAATAATAAATTTTATAATTATTTTAAATTAGATGAGAAGAAATGGAAATTTACTTTTATTTATATAAAAAGTAAGGCATATTCCCACCTAAATCTAATGGCACCATTGGAGGCTACCAATGCCCTTAATTTGGTAGTCATCAAGAGAGTAGATCAGTGTAGCTTAGGAAGTAATCCTTAAGTATGCAAGACATGAAAGTATCTTTATATGTTTTGGATGAGCTAACTATCTCATATGCTAGGAATTTCATAGGTAGGCTTATTAGTACAGCCAATTTTAATCAGCTTTTACAATAGGCTTCAACAAAATTAAAACATAGTTTTCAAGGAAAGACATTGGAGGAAATAGAATCTAAGATAAATTTTGTTAGAAAAAGGTCATTAAGGTTGAAATTTTTAGAACTATCTTTAGAAACACAAAAACTAAGCATGTAAGGCTCCTTCAATGGGTAACTAGAGTGCATAGATTTATGTTGGTTAATATTGACATAATCAGGTACCAGTATGACATCAATAATGAGTAATTTCATGTGTTTGAATTAAATAGGAAATTATATGCTTCAAATTCTATTTTGGCATTATATATGACTTTAATTCACCCAAAAATCTCTAACACAATGCAAACAACTAGTCAAACTTAATTTTATGTCTAATTTATATGTACACATGTAAATAATAATTATATTTGGATTTATAGTGTAATTAAACTTAGCACATAAATATCAAGTTTTTTGAACTATTTTTAAGCTACACATGTTGTATTACATTATACAGGATAACTGATCTTGACATAGTTGTAATTAGCTATGAGCATGGACACATGCAAATTTGATGTTAAAATTAGAACTTTGATTCTAATTATGTAATGTTACTTTAAATTCACATGTACTTGGAAGATGAGGCATCCCCTACCCAATTATATATATTCATGTAATTACACATTATAAAGGGTTGGGAGTTTTAACAATATAACAAGAAATTAGTTTTCATTGTCATGCAAATGTGTTGGTGTTCTTTCCTTCTATTTTTATGTTTTTAAGGTTTTAATTTCTATTTTGTGTTAATACTATAATTTGGAGTGTGTAAAAGTTACAAATGATTCTAATTATTTTCATTGATGTATGCTAATCTTATATGTGCAAAATATATTAAAAGATAGTAGATTTCATTGAGCATTAAGCAATTAGTAAAAACTATGTTAATATTCTTAATGTGTATGAGTGTTTTATTCTAGTATAGTCTTCTAAGTGTGTGCATAGGTTGCATTAGATGCCTTCTTGTAATCAGTTGTAATATCCCAATTAAGGGCATGTTGGCCAAATTTAGCCTAAATAACAAAATTTTCTAAGTTTGGGATTGAAGCTAAGCAGGGTCTGCTTAAAGAGTGATCCCATGGAAGAAGGAATATATAGACTTTAAAAGAAGAGAACAAGTTTTTTTCAAGATTTTAAAACATTATAAGTAGGATTAAAGTATGAACTTTGTGATTTTAAGGAGCTAGACAATCACAACATGTCAAATAGGGATGAACAAACTAGTTTTCTTATGAATTTTATAAGTATGACTAGAATGATTTTTAGAGCCAGACAATCACAACATGTCAAATAGGGATGAACAAACTAGTTTTCTTATGAATTTTATAAGTATGACTAGAATGATTTTTAAAGCCAAAGGATTGCATAGACATCAATTTATTCATGCCTAGATCATTCTCTACAAATTTTGTGACTTGATGAGTCTTCTATCTGAACTTATAATCATTTACAGTTATACATGCAAAGTGAAATGGGCATAGGGACATCAAGTTTAAGCATTGTAAAATAGACATTTAGATTCAAATGCTCCAAGATCAATAGTCAGAGTTCAATCATACTATAAATATCCAATGATGCATGGGTGATGATAGTGTCAATGTGTCTCAAAGATCTAATGATGTGTGTTCAATCATACACCTAAGATTACTGGTGAGTGGTAAGTCAAAGGTTTGCATACACATGTTAATGACAAGTGTTAAGAACTTGGGTACCTAAGTAGAGATCTAATAGTGCATGTGGAATAACAATGTTAGTGGGCCTGAACAGAAGAATGGAGTGTACTCAATCATATAGATTGAGATCAATAGTGAGTGAGAGGTCAAATATTTAGTATATTTCAAAGTCTAATGAAAATCTACTAAGTGTTATAACTACATAAAATTGGTAGAAGATAAATGAGTCACATTTAATCTATACAAAAGTAGATCAATAATACATGAGAGGTCAAATAGTTAGCATGATCCTCAGAATAAATGACAAGCTTCTAGTTGGCACATTCTTAAAAACCCATATCAAATATCACGGGATAATATCAACAATCAAATCCAATTTGATCAAATTTAAACCAAAGAAAATGTTCCAAATAAAATCCCTTTCTCCATTTTTGCATGCCAAAGATGAACTAGTAGGGAGTAATCCATATTGGAACATAATCATAATAGATTAATACATCTATTGTAACTAATTTGAAAATATAATTTTGCTTTCAAACAACTTAATTACATGATTTTAATCATAGGGAAAATCAATGTAAACTAAAAGTCGATTGAAAGGGACCGATAAAGTTATTATGGTTATTTTATAAAAGTAGTCTTATCATGATGATTCTTTATAATATAATTAATCCTCAAGGATTATAAATATTTAGCATAATGACCCATTATCCATTTTTTTAGTCATCCTTCCCTATCTCTTTCATCCCATTCTACTATAAATATAGGCTTAAAATCCTTTAAAATGGATCCTTCTCTCTGGCATGACTAAACTCTACCAAGATTTATATTGTAACACATTTTTGATGTAATAAAGACTAAATTCCTCCATTTGTATGTTGGGTTTAAGTGTCTCTCATTAATTCATTGATGTGGATAAGTGAATGTATGTTTTCATTTCCTCTATCTAAGTTTTATCACCTTCATCCAATGTTTTGGTAGTCCTCATGGGTCATTCTAAGTGCACACATAGCATGTCAGTCAGTTTGAAAGTGGATAAACACCCTCCCATGCTAGGTTAATAATTGGTTCATGCCTTTATGTGAAATAATTATGTGAGGGATGATCAAAGAGTGAGTGAATTTATCTTTTTTAGTCTTAAATGTGTCTTTTAGTTTGTCTTGTGCAAGTAGAAGGATCAAAACATTTTTTTGCATCACCTCCATTTTATATGCTTTTATGAATCATTATCAATCTCTCTCCCTTTTCCATGTAAGAATTAGATTAAGTTTGGTTTAGGTGATAGACATCAAAATTAATTTGGCCTTCTCTATAGGTATAACCCATGTTTAGGTTACTCATAGCTGAGGGTCAGTCCTATGTTAGACTAGGTTTGATTAGGAGGACCTGAATAATCCCCTTCTTAGCATGGGTACAACCTAAGAACACCAACAGTTTTGGCATGACCAATGGGACACATTATCCTAAGCATAAATAAAATTTATAGATAAGGATAAAAAAATTTAATAGCAAAGGATATCCATAATCATCAAGAGTTAAATATATTTAAAGTTATAGATCCCATAGCACCGTCTAAATAACATTCTCATGGTAAAGGTTACTATAAGGTTAGGTAGTAAAGTTATTCCCATTGAAGTCATTGAAATACCTTCTATTTAATATAAGAGATCAATATTTAATAGGAAAATACCTTATCCTCAGAGGCAATATTCATCCCCTAGTCATCTTATTTCCTTAAGTAGTGTAATCCCCACTACCCAAATGGCCATCTAAAATCAAGTATTTGTTCCATTCAAATAAAGGTAGTCCATTGAAATTAGCCTAGTATGATGATATTAATGTGTCTACTCTTAAAAGCATCATGTTCTTTTTTGGAAAGTATCAAATAGATGCTATTGAGCACATCTAAGATGTTGCCAACCTTTGCTCGATTCAAAATGTTATTCAAGATAATGTGGCTGTCAGAATGCTTATTACTTTGTTAAAAGGAAACACATTGGAGTGGTATAAAAATCTTCCTTTGAATTATATTGCTACCTAGGATGAGTTAGGTGTAACCTTATTTCGGTAGTTTGAAGATAAATCTGATCACCTATCATTAGTTGAGAAATTGACTACCATTCAGAGAGCTTCTCATGAGTTCATGTCTGATTTTAAAAACATATTCCAAAAGACATGGACTAGGATTACTGTAGTGATTAGACCAACCCTAGAATATTTATTTTCTTACTATATAAAATCCCTCAATTTTGATATTAGTGTGATGATATAGTCTATGGTTGGTAATACCTTGCCAAATGACTATGAAGTTACCATAAGAGCATAAAATAGTTTGATACAAACTGGTAAGCATTCTCGTAGGCCTCTAATGCCTATATTCCTAGAGTTTCAATCTAATCCACCACCTCAAGTTCATTAGTTTCCATCATTAGCTCTTATCTCATCTCCTAAATCCCAAGTTATATCCCTTTCTAGTTAGGTCAATGAGATTGGATAATTGAAAAATATGTTATAATAATTTGGAAATGAAATAATTCAACTTAAAATACAACAATACTAAAGTAGGCCTTATCAACAATAGAATCAAACCTCTTATCAATTTTTTAGAGATAAGAAACCTCCTTACCAAGGATTTAGGGAAAATAAACCACCCTACCAGGCACAAGGAGCCATAGTTCCAACTAAGCCATATGCATCTCTTGACCCTAATGTACTAACAAGTTCAAAATCTATTATTCACACACCACCTCAAAGCAATTTAATGAATGACTCAAATTAGTATCCCTCCCACCTCAATAATGTTTAGAACCAAGCCTTGGTATCATAGAACATTAATATGCCACAAATGACATAAGAAGAGTTTTATCTTCAAGGAGGCCAATATTAAGATAAAAATTTGGTACCCCAAGGAGAGGCTCAACAAGTTCAAAGGTAGCATGATGCCATTAATGTAAATTGACAAATGGATGATTATGTTAATTTCAATCATGGTGGTGAGACTAGAAGTTTAAGTGGTCAAGTTGTAACTATAACTAAAGATAAAAAAGAGTCATTGATGATGATCTAGATGTGACTAATGCTTAAATTACTCATAATTTTATTTCCAAAAGTATCAAATATCAACCTAATAAACCTATAAAATAGAAAAATTAGAATGCAAAGGTTGTAAAGGTCCCTTAAATACCTCTTATTTGTGAACAACCAGTGGTTCAAAAGATGTAGGTAAAGGTTAGTAGAGCCTTATTTACAATAATATATTAGATGAAGAAATTCAATTTTAGCATTATCATGTGGTATAAAATTACTATTTTGGAACAAAAATATATGCTCATCCAAGATCTTTCATTTCTCGAGGTGTCTCTAGAACTAGTTGAGAAACAAATAGTTTCCATAACTAATTTAGACCATCTAATGAAACCTCAAGTGCATCAAGTACAAAAAATGGAAAAAGGGGATTAAATTGAGGTAAATTCAAGAAAAAATCCTCCTTTATTCCTTTATTTAATAGTTGGTGATTGCTTATCTCATAAATATATGGTGGACAATGGAGCTAATAGTACTATCATGCCTAAGCAAATTATAGATAATCTTGGTCTTGTCTATGAGCCAAATACTAAGGGAGTATTTCAGCTAGATTTCTCACTAACAAAGAATGTAGGCACCATTAAAGATATAAAGTTGACACTACATGCTTGTCTTAATGTTTTCATTTATTAAGATGTAGTTATGGTAGACTTGCCTTCCTACTTTGTCATGTGTCTATCAAGGGACCTTACCTCAAATATTGTAGGATAATTATCATCTGATTGGACATATTTGATGTTAAAGACTAGGTATGGTAATAAGGTAGACATATATTCTAAATTTTTTTCACGGTTACATTTGGAACCATATATTCTAAATGTTGTGATCACCAATTACCTCATCTAAGATGAGGTGATAGAAGATGGTGTAGAGGAAACTAAATCACCTTTAGATGGAATTCTAGATTTTTTATTTAATGATTGGGAATCTAGATCACATTAATATTATCATTATAATATAATTGAAGAATAATCACTTGGTGTTTATTATTTACATGAGAAAGATGTACTAATTCTAGCCTTGATGAAAGGTGATGAGTAAACTAATGGTCTTTGGTAATTATACTTTAACGGATCAAGGATTAAGCATGATAGTAGGGATAGAATGGTGTTGATTTATCTAGTAAAGTAAAATTATTTCTCATTCATTAAGTTTTAATTTGGTTGTTAAAATAATGGTGTTGAATATGAGGCACTATTTCATGGTTTGAAATGGGCTAGGAAGATGAAAGTCAACACCTTACAAGTCTCTGGTGATAGTGAACTTGTAGTTCACAAAGTGAGAAGTCTTAACGTATGAAAAAATCCATTTATAAAATCTTATAATCATAGGTTTTTAGACTTACTTGAAGAGTTTCAATCCTTCAACATTAAAGAAATACCAAGATATGAGAACAAACATGCAAATAGGTTAGTTACCATTGGGGCACAATTTACTATCCTAGCTGATGTAAGAAATGAAAATGTCTAGTTACACATTAGGGTGGTTATAAGGCCTTTTGTCCTAGATACCTATTATAATTGGCAAGTGTTTGAGGATGAATATTATACTATTAAATATTTATAAGAAGCTAATTTTTCCTCAATAAATTAGTCAAAATACTTGCAGTAGTATGGTGATCAGATTGTGTAATTGAAATAAATAAGTTACCCAAGGGATTGGTCACACTTGAAAACATATTCAATGGTGATGATGAGTTGAGGAAACAAAAGGCATATTTGTAAACAAAAGAGGAACACTATGCTAATGTGGAAGTTGTACATGGTAAGAACATAAAGCTGGGTAAGGTATTAACTTGTTTAGAAAAGGAAGCTTTCATTGAGTTATGTCTAAGTTTTAATGATGTATTTGCATTGCAATATAACGGTCTTAAGGGATTTGACTCATATCTATCTAAACACAACATTGAGATAGAAGATGAAACTAATCTAGTGAGATAAAGATAAAGGCATATTAATCTTAATCTTGAACCTTTGATGAGAGATGAGATTCATAAGCTCATTGCATTAGCTATTATATTTCCAATCAAGTACTCAACTTGGGTGGAAAACCTTGTTCTAGTATGGAAGAAGAATGGTGAAATTAGACTATTTTGACTTAAGTGACATGAATATGGCTTCCCTTGAAGACCACTATCTACATCCATATATGGAATAGATTTTACATTTGGTTTCAAGTTTATAAAGGTTATCCTTGTTAGATGGATATAGCGGTTACAACCAGATTTTGGTCAAGGAATAAGATCAATTTAATATAAACTTCATGATAAAGTGGGAGATATTTTCATATAGAAAGATTCCCTTTGGTTTATCCAATGCTAGAGGAAATTTTTAGAGATCCATGGATATGGCACTCTAAGGCCTTATTAACAAGTCTATATTGGTCTATTTGGATGATATAATAGTGTTTTCAAAGAATGAAAATGAGCACATGTTTCACCTTGAGCAAGTTTTTGAAAGACATAGATAATTTGGGGTATCCTTGAATCCAAAAAAGTGTGTCTTCTCAATTCATTAAGATAAGATTATTGGACATATAATTCTAAATCATGGTTTAAGCATAGATCCTAAAATAATAGATTCAATCCTTATACTTTCCTTCCCCAAACATAAAAGATATTTTCAAAGTTTCTTAGGGGAGATCAATTTTATCAAAAGATACATCTTAGATTTTTCCACTTTAGCTAAGCCACTTACAACAATTCTAAAGAAGAATCAAAACTTTAACTGGTCCAAGGAAGGAGTAAAGAGTTTTGAGGAAATTAAGAAATCTATGGCTAGTGATCTTATGCTCATAAACCTAGATTTATCAAAGGACTTTGTTCTCTACACCTATGCTAACATTGACACCATTTCAAGCATTTTTATGCAGTAGGACCATGAGGCCTTAGATCAGCTAATAGAATTATTCATTCAAGGGTTGGATGAGTATGGAATAAGGTACTCTTTTATTGAAAATAATGTACTTTCAATCACAAGGTATATCATGTAATTTAGGTACTTATTGTCTAATAATAAGATAATCTAATGGTTTCCCATCCAAGTATCGAATAATTTCTCTTCAACAAGGATACAAATCAGAAAAGATTTGGTTGGATAATAAAAGTAATGGAGTATGATGTGGTTATCAAGGTCACAAAGCTAGTTACAGGAAAAAGACTTTATGAGCATCTATACCAATACGTATAGGAATCCAATGAGATGGTTATGATGTCAACTGATGAAGAAGTTGTAGTTGATCATATCTGACATTCTAGTTGGTATCATGATTTGGTAAGATATCTCCAAGATGGTTTTTATCCATCTCACCTAACTCCTTCAAAAAGAAGATATTTTAAAATGGAATCCATTGCATTTATTCTTTTTGATGGTATTTTATTCAATAAAGATATCAATGGCATGTTGTTAATATGCATTAAACAACATCAAAATGAAACACTACTTGAAGAGTTCCATGATGGACATGGTGGAGGGTATTATTTATCAAGGACCACAACCAAAAAGATCATTATTGGTGGGTATTATTGGCTATGATTATTTTTTTATTGTCATGCATGGTTTAGGAAGTACATAAAATGTATTATGTTTGTAGGAAAGGTGAAACTTACAACCTTACCTCTCCAATCAATTATAGTGTATCAACCCTTTATCTAATAGGGATTAGAATTTATTGGTATCATTAACCACCCTTAAATATCATGTCATAAATGGATAAAAACTAATATAGAATACTTCACTAGATGGATAGAAGTAGTGGCCTTGAAAGAAGCAAACGAGTCCAATGTTCTAGATTTATATGAAGATCTACTTACTAGGTTTAGAATCCCTTTAATTATTATTTATGACAATGTTATGGCCTTTATGGGATCTATAATCATCTCATGGTTTTTATCTCATCACTTCATCAAAATAATATCCCCAAGGAAATGGTCTTTATAAGTCCACTAATAAGAACCTAATGATGATCATAAGAAGAATAATCAAAGATAATCAGAGGTCATGGAATCTAAAATTGAAGTCAACTCTATGGGATGATAGGATCACCTATAAAAGGCTAATAGCCAACACTACCTATAAGATGGTATATGGTAAGGAAGAAAGAATGCCCATTTCGCTTGAATTTCATACCCTATAAATAATACACCAACTTGAATTATTGGAGAACTAACATATGGAGATCAGATATTCTAAGCTCATAGAGTTTGAAGATACAAGATATCATTACATGTTAGCCATGGAAATCCATCAATAAAAAGTGAAGAGAGCCTTTAAAAAAGGAGATTATTCATGAAGTTTCAAAGAAGTATATTTGGTCCTAAAGTGGGATGAGGATAGAGATAAGCCAAGAAGGCATACAAATTTTGACTATCTTTGGAGTGGTCCATATACCATCTTTAGTTGTAAATCCCACAATGCCTTCCAACTTGAAAAGATGTATTGTAAGGAGCTTCCTATCTAAATTAGTGGGATACACTTTAAAAATATCTATTTAAGGTTGATTTCCCTTTATATAGTTAGTTTTTTTAGGTTTCATCCCAGTGTTGTCCTAGCACGTTAGTTGTTTGCTTTTACTTTGTTTAGTTAGTTTCCCTATTTTATTTGTTTCTTTCCCGATTTTGGTGGAATTAATTATATTTGCAAGTTAAATGGTTTTTTACATCCATAAATCAAAAATTTCATTGTTTTATGAGCCTGAGAGTCATGTAAATGGGCCAAGTTCTCAATCATAGTAGGCATGTTGCCCAGCTGAGTCGCCAAAGATGTTGGCCAAACTTGGCCTATATACCAAACTTTTCTAAGTTTGGAATTGAGGATAAGAAGGGTCCCCTAAAGATTGATCCCATGGAAGAAGGAAAAAACCAAATTTAAATAAATATCACAAGCTATTTTCAATCTTTTGAAACACTTTAAGTAGGACTAAAGTATGAACTTGGTGATTTTAAGGAGCCAAACTATCACATCACATCACATAGGGATGAATAGACCAGTTTAGCTATGTATTTTATAAGTATTATTGGGAGGTTTATTATATCTAGAGTATTGTATGTATATGATTTTATTCATGCATAGATCATGCTCTACAAATTTAATTACTTGATGAGTCTTCTATCTCAAATTATAAGCATTCAAAGTTTGACTTACAGAGTGAAATGAGCATGGGGATGTTAAGTTTAAGCCTCATATAGTAACCATTTGGATTAACATAATCCAATATCAATGGTTATCACTAAATTTAATCCTACCATGAAAATTGAATATCATGTGGGTGAGGATAGTGTTAGTGGGTCTTGGATATCTAATGACATGCGTTCAATCATAGACCTAAGATCAATGGTGAGTGGAAAGTCAAAGAGTCAACATGAACACATTGATGAAAAGTGTTGAGATATTATACCCTATGGATAACATCCCATACATATCATGTATGATCTAGACCAAGATGATATATCCAAATTCATATAGTGCTCCTTGAGATAAATTAGACTGGCACAAGACTATCGAATATAGGGGTACCTTATCATCCAACTTATGACACAACACTCATGATATCACAAGTATGATCATGGACTTGTAGATGTATATAATTTATATTATGTATACATCAAATAATCTAACCTATAAACCCAAGTATATCTTATCTAACTATGTCACGCACCTAACTAGTGTTCCTAAACATACCCTGGTGTCCCTATGATCACTAGTGTCCCTCAAATCAGTGGTCAAAGTAAAGCATAGACATCCTCTAGTGTGATAACCACCTATATGGTATCCCAATCCACCACTAATCAAAATATATTTGTCAACATTTCATATACTCTAAGGAACATGACAGTGAGATTAACACTTAGAGGGATGTGACTCATCTCCATAATACCTTCAAAGCCCAACGCAACTAGTCACATTTTTTCTACATCCATTAATCCCTCCAGTAGATTTGGTAGTCATGATGCATCTATCAGTCATGAACACCTCCAATGTCTCTAAAAAATATCGATTAACAAAGGATGTATTAGATATCCATGTCATTAATAATCAAATACATTCTTAATATTTAAAAAAACTCGTCTAGTTTAATTTAGTTTTTCCATTTTATACAAATTTGGCCTATTCAATACTAAATCAACCCTATAATTTATTTGGGATACTACATTGGTCCTATCAAATTCCTACTAGATTGGCCATATTAGTACTAGATCATCCACCTTATTTCAATTTTATACAACATTGACTCTATTGTACATATTCAACCTTTGTTACAAATACTACATCGACCATTTTGAATAGACTATATCAGCCTTGTTATACATAATCATCATTATCTTCCTTAACAACTAAGTTATCCCATTGATAAGTAATCTACCCCCTTTTATCCAACTAAATCAGCCCATTACTATGTTTCCATCCTTATCACTATCCCTCAGCTTGAGGACTTCTTCCTACCAATACCCCATTATATCCCTAGTGTACCTAAAATTTTCCTAAGGTTAATTGTGGTGTCTATATTTTACCTACCAATAATTCTCCATATTTAGCTCAATTTTAAGTAAATATATTAAAAAAATTGAAATTTTTAGTTGCTTACCTATGTTGCACTCATTATTGCCACTATGCATCCTCCCTGTCTTAGCTATCATCTCCTCACCATAATGTATCTCTAGTATCCAACTAGGTCTCCCAAAGATTTATTTTATTATACTAGTAAAAATAAATATTAAATTATTTTTCACCCTATTTATATTTACTATTTCATATTATTTACCTTTCAAATATTTACCACTAGATTTTATATTTTGATCATATCTTTGTTTCTATTGGCATTTTTTACAAACTGTAAAATGTTTTGAAATCCTAAAATCATAGAGAATTTTTTCACCTATTATATGTCTATGTTTTAAAATTTTCAATTTTTCACTCTTTTCACTAATCTCTATAGGTTCACCTAATGTTCCTTACATTGGACACCTTCACATTTCTTACATATCCTTCTTTATCTACAATATTTGGATAAGTAAAGGTACATGTTTTTCAATTCTATCCTTTCATTTATTTTATTTTATCCTTAATATAGTTTATTTAGCTTCAACATTGTGTTTCATTATGTTGTTTTCATAAATCATCATCCTGTGTTGCACCTATGTAACACATGATGAGCTTTGAGTGGGGAAAATGTATACACATACTATTTCAAAACTTTATCAATTTATGATGCTTTCTATCTTATAGGAAACCATCGAGTCTCAATCTCTCTAATTCCATGACTTAAGGGGTATACTAGGAAAGGGGTGGGTAGACATTTAGTGCCTTTTAGGATTATTGTTCCTATACTACCACTTGTTATCTACACAACCATCTCCTAAAAAAATCCCCTAAGGTTTGCCTTCTCTTTTTCACCTTCCTCTAGTAATTTTTTGCATTCATTAATCCTTCCATAGACTATAATCCTTTTTTATGTTTTACATTAGACTATCTGCCCATCAACCTTGTACTCTAATTGATAAAACTTATTTAGGGTCTAGGTTGGCCCTTAGCAGACTTAGATTAGGACCAATTTTTTTTGTCAATAATGATTAAAGGTCTATTGTGTCAACCTTTGCCATCCTAAAATTTCAAAAATTACCAAGGTTAGACCTACCAATATAAACACATCTATTTCATCATTTATTAAGAGAAGAGAAGAATATATATATATATATATATATATATATATATATATATATATATATCCACCATTCTACTTGAGGATCATAGCTTAGGATTTCATACATTATTTGGACATATGGATCTCATCTTATGGATAAGTCTTTTAGATGCATTGAGAGGTTGTGATCCTAGAGTTGATTTATCCTTATCATCCTTACATATCAAAAAAATCTCTTATGAAGTACCTTGGCCAATGGAGAGATTGAGGATCGATAGATTCATCTTCAAAGGTGATTATTCATAAATTTGTTCCTCTTTTATAAGAGTAGATATATTATCATTTTTACTTCTCTCCCATGCATTAGGATTATTTATACATTTATATGAGTATATGCCTTCTATGTATGTTTAATTTTAGAGTTTATTACCCCTAATTTGTGCCATAAACTTTGTGGACCACTAGATTAGACATTAATTTACTTTTCTTTAGTTTAGTGAATATGAAAAAATAGGACCTATTTAGGGTTATTGCATAGTTTTTGAGTAGAGGCTTCGGAACCCTACCTAGCGATATTATTATGGTAAGAGATTCAATGGATAGGTCTTGCATATTCATCTTGGTCATGACCTTGAATATCTAATGTATCCACAATTGGAAGTGTAAGTAGGATTTATCTTCTCTGAAATATGATTGATTTATAGATTTATTGCATTTCTCATTGTATACATAGAGAAATGCTAGACCTTCCCTATGTTTTAAATATTTTTTCCTTGAAACAAAAATGAAACTTATAGTTTTCCCAAGCCTCTATTAAAGTGCTCACAATAAGGATAAAAGTAAATCACTTCCTCACAAATAGATACAGGGTAAATGAAAAGGCAAGTATGTTATATGTGATTGTTAAGAGTGTCTTTTATATCTAATTTAATTATTATTTGGGGAATGGTTCATGTTTGGTATAAAATCTATTTACAAAAGGTTCTATGTTCTCAAATACTTAGGATTATTTCCCCTATGAGTCACCATTTATTGTATCCAACATATCCCCAACTCCACTTTTTTTAGAATAGGGAACCACTATCTTTTAGAACATGGTATATTCCTATCTTTAAAATATTCTAAAGACAAAAGATTTATGTATTATACTAACTTAACTATTTTGTAGGTCTATGGAAATAATTTATTTTTTGAGTTACCTACTAATGTTATTTGAAAAGTTTTGTATATGTAGGTTCTAGAGAATCAAGGTCTTTAGTGATTTTGTTTGGTGAAAATATTTGGAAAACTCATTCTAAACACTTAATAAATTTGACTTTGTAACCTTTGTTTGAAAGCCTACCTTTGGTAGTTTTCAACACTTTACATTTATATGGACCTGTACATGAATTTAGTTTTTGGGGTTTTTCTAGAGGAATTGTTAAGACATATTTCTAAAATTCCTATTTATGGGACCTCCAAAAATTTATTCGCCCTATATCAAAGACTTTGGTATTTACACTTTGATACCTACTCTTTAAAAACCATAATTTTAGAAGTTTTACACTTTGGATTATTTGGCATTCAAAGGTTTTTTTTAGCAAGAGCCTTCAATGAACTTAATTAACATTAAATTCATCTTCAACAAAAGTGTGTGGAACAATTATTTGATGAATTTCTATGACCCATTTTGGTGTTCAATTATTTTATTAGATGAAATTTATTTTGTGGGTGTTGACACTTGGATTTACACCCTTAAATAAAATCTCAGTCTTCTTCATCTAAGAAGCATAATGGAATCATATCTTTTTCTACGGGTGATAATTTATTTGAGATGAATCTCTAGATTTAAGAGCTAGCTCCCCTGATGCACCTGTGAATCTCTATCTATCCTAATCTATTGACTGTGTATGGAAAGAGAGAAAATGAATAATAAAAAGAAATAAATGGTGATGCACCAATATGTATTGTCTTCTCACTTTGACTATAATCACTAATTAAATAATGACAAGGTTTCCTTACACAAGAATCATGACCCTTTATGCATTATTACATTAGTGTTTCACTTGTTAGATTAAAAAGGTATTCAACATTGTAGAGGGAAATAGACAATTCCATAAAATAATATGAATTTTAACCAATTTGGAAATGTCTATAAACTTATTAGAGAATGCTAATGATGACCTATAATAAATATTTGTCTATGTTTTTGGTGGGCAATAATGAATACAAGTTAGGAAAGACAACTTTCACTGAATGAGAACAACATGATGTTAAGCTGATACACAAAAATGCAGTGTCTAAGTAGACAATTTTGTTTGATTTTCTTCAAGAGTTTTCAATACAAATCTAGTCAAAGTTTCAACATTAACCAGTAGAGGCTCCTTTGATAATAGGCTGAATACATATATATAGTTTTCTGAAGGGAGATTGAACAATGAGATTGCAAGATCAATTTGATATGTGTCAATCAAGAAGAGGAATAGTTGCCATTGATAGTTACAAGAATGAATTTTACTATTACTGAGTCCATCTTTATTTGCCATTGGTTTCTCTTTGATGGCTCATCATTTGCTAAGCACATTTGTCATTCTCTTGTTTGTATTTCAGTTCCCACTATAAAATTAATGGTTATTCCTCATAGTTTGAATTTGACGTTATGTAGTCTATCAAGTATTTTATATACACTTTTATTTTCTCAAACATTCTAAAGGATAATTTTTCTACAAGGATTCTCTTGGACTCTTTATCTGCATCTTTGTTATTTGTTTCAGGTAATTTTATTGAAAGAAATCATTTTTGTCTTTGTCTCTATCTTGGTCTTCTTTTGGACTTTTTGTCTAAGGGAATTACTTCGGACACTTTTTCCAAAATAATTATTTATATCTTATATTTGTGGGGAAATTATCCTAGACAATTTTCCTATAATAAATCATTTCTCTTTCTTTCTTGATCCATTTAAAAATGACCCTTTGGAAATCTTGAAAAGGTACTCCTACCCTTCAAAAACACTATTTGGCCCTTTGGAATAATTTCAAATGTCCACTTTTCTTTGGTTATTTATAAATTATCCTTAGAGAAAGTTGAAAATTCCTTTCAAAAAAGTCACAAGGGTACACCTGCCCTTCAGAAAAATTGAAATGATCCCTTCAGATTTTTTTGCAAATGTCCATGTGCCCTTCAAAAAAGTTTTCTACCTTTGGATTCAAAAATGTACCTCAAAAAATTTCAAATCACATTTCAAAAAAGTGAAAGTGCCCTTTTAAATAAATGTAAATTAATTTACCATAATAAATGACCCTTGAAAAGAATTGAAAAGGTCCACTTAGCTTGAAAAGAGCCCTTTGAGAATGTTGAAAAGTATCATTGGGCTCGATAGATATCTTTTGGATAAATTGAAAAGGACCTTCAAATACAAAGTCTCGAACAAATTTTTTTAAAGAATTTAATTGATTTATCTTAGACAAAAAGTTTGAAATAAATACTTTGAGGTTTTGGCACAACTTTTCAAAAGAATTCTTTTGAGTAAAAAATGTGAAAGAAATAGTTTTGTATAAAATTTTGAAAGAATTCACTTATGCTTAGAATAAAGTTTGAAAGGAAAAAAAACACTTGAACTAGAACCTAAATAAACCTTTATAAAAGGAAATATTTGAACCTTTGCCATGAAATTTACCCAAATATTTTTTTTAGATAAACAAACACACTAGTCTCATCCAAACATATGAATAAACAACTTGTTTTTTCAGTATGGGTGGCAATTTTAATTTGAAAGATTAAAATTTGGTAAAAAAAAATGGTGACTTAAAAGGGAAGTATGCTTGTTATACTAATCAAACCTAGTAGCCTTATCCACTCAAGGGCCAACAAAGTTAATGAATTCTTGAACATGACTATTAAGGATTATGCCAACATAAAACACAAGGAAAACATAGATGAAAAAAACAAGACCCAATAGAATAGAATAAGACATAGAAAAACACACACATGTGCACAAACACTTAGGGAACAAAAAGAAAATAGAACAAATATGTAAAATAAAAGGAAAAAATTTAGTAACAATGCTTTAAATATATCCCATTGACTAGGATATGCAGCTCCTCTCCATCTAACTTTGAAATTTAGAAAGCATTGTGTTGTTTATACTATCTGATCATGTATGGGCCACTGCACAAAGCATCAAACTTTATGTGTTTCCCAATCTTGGCCCTATCTTCATCCCACTTAAGAACAATGTCCCCTTATATGAAACTCCTTAGCATAGACTTCTTGTCAAAATGCATCTTTGTATAATGCTGGTGAGTAGTAAAGGTATGCATTACCTGATCTTTGACCTCTTCAAGATCTATCAGTTCACATAATTTGACTCCCATAATCTCATTCTCCATCAATTTCAATTGATGAGTGAGATCTAAAGCTATAAATTCAAGTGAAATATGAAGTCTAGCTTCCCTTCCATACACAAGTGTATATGGGGAGTTTCCAATTTCCCTCTTTGGAGTGATTATATCAACCCAAAGGGCTATTTTCAACTTAGTGTGCCATGTTCATTGATTTTCCTCCATTTTCCTCTTGATGATCTTGATCAAATTCTTATTTGTGGACTCCACTAGTCCATTTCCTTGGGGATAGTAGTTAGAGGAAGTTCTGAGATAAATTCCATGTTTCAAGTCCCATTCACTTGTCCTTACTCCTAAAAAGGGCAATGCATTATCTAAGATGATAGTTGAGGGAGCTTCAAACCTTGTTATTATGTTCTCATTGAAACCTAAGACTGAATTTTCATTAACTTCTTTAAGAGTTATAGCTTTAACCCATCTAATGAAATAATTAGTGGCTATTAATACCCACTTGTGACCAATACTAGAAGGAGGACTGATCATACCTATGAAATCTAGAACCCATTTCATTAAAGGTTGTTCAACTTGGATTGGATGAAGAGGAAAAGTAGCTAGTTTCTATTTGTTATCAAATAGGGTACATTTATATAATTTTATCACCCAAGCATGGTTGTCTTTGAATAAACTATACCAAAAATAACTAGCCCTCATGATCTTTGCATTAGTGGTTCTAGAGCAAAGTGACCACAAGATGGGCCATCATGAAACTCGTGAAATACCTTGTCAATCTGTTCCAACTTAATACGTCTTAAAAGTATACCTAAAAAATATTTTCTAAAAATTACTCCATCCATAAGTACATAAGGAATATATTGCAATCTATAATACCTTCTTTTGGCTCTATCAAGACCTTCTAGATACTCACCAGTTTGAAGGAAGTGGATCATGTCATGTGTCCAAATTCTCATGACTAAAGCTACAAATATTACAAGATCATCATGAAGTGTCAAAAAAACCTCTTTTTATTCTTTAAAATTTGAGGTAAGATGCCTATACAATCTTTTCCATTTCACCAGCTTGGTTGTCTTGATCTCTACATCATACTACATTAGTTTGGTGATCCATCCTACCCTTTTCTCCTTCACGTCTCTACTCAATAGAAAATCTTTCACACCAGGATGAAGCACAAAAATGTAAATTTTATTACTAGATAGCATGTGCCTAAATTTATTTAAACTTTTGATTATAATAAACACTTTTTTTCAATGTATGTGTACTTTACCTCATAGCATTCTAAACTTTGACTAAAGAAGTAAAAAGGTTGTTCCAAATTTTCATAATTTGCTTGGGTCAGCATGTAAAAAACTACCTCTTCATTCCCAAAAGTGTATATATTGAAGTCCTTGGAGAAATTAGGAATTTCAAGAGTAGGATCTTGAGAAATGGCTTGTTTAATGTCCTCAAAACTTTATTTTCTCCATCTTGTCCAGGTGAATGTCTCATATTTTCTCAACATGGAGGTTAAGGGTTTGACTAAATTAGTAAAATTATAAATGAATCTCCTAATGAAATTAATCTTGCCAAAGAAACTTTTTAGACCTTTTTTTTGTTTAGGCAAAGATAATGCTAAAATAACACTTACCCTTTTTGAATCAATGAACATACCTTTATTTGAAATAATTTGTCCCAAGAGCTTACCCTCATGAAAAAAATACATGCTTATTTGGGTTTATAGAGGTTCCAAACTCTCTACACCTCTCAAAGATCTATCTTAGGTGTTTTAAATGGTTATTTGCATCTTTGGAAAAAATTGTCACATCATCCAGATAAACCAATAAAATGTCATTGATCAATCCTTGGAAAGTCATAGCCATTACACATTAAAAAGTGGCCCCAACATTTGATAATCCAAATGGAATCTTAAATTAGGCATATTTACCCCATTTGGTGGTGAATTTTGTCTTATATTGATCACTTTCATTGACTAGAATCTAGTTATATCCGTAATAGTCATCAAGGAGAGAAAGTCTTTCACTACCAGATACAACCTATAGAATTTTCTCCATAGAAAGGAGAGGATAATGATCCCTCAAATATACTTTTTTAAATTCCATAAAGTCAACACACAACCTAAGTTATCAATTTTTTTTTCTAATAAGGACTAAATTGGTCAACCAAGAAGAATTCTTGATAGGAAAAATGATTCTAGACTCAATCAATTTAGTCAACTCTTTCCTCATGAGGAGTTCAATCTTTGGATTGATTGGTATTTGAATTTGTTAAATGGGTTTAGCATTTTCATCCAAATATATGGTGTGTTGAGACAAACTTGGGTTAAAACCCTTCAAATCACTATACTCCCATGCAAAAATGTCACTAAACTCTTTGCATAGTTTAATGAAATCATGTTTTTCCTGAGTAGTGCATACCTTCCCAAGTGAAAGAAGCCTATATTCAAAGATTTATATCCTTTCATAGTTTTAATAATTAGTGGACATGCATACCTTTTCATTTTTAAGTTTTTCATCTTCATTGAAAATACTCTCAAGAGTCACTAAATCTTTAAGAAGATTATTAGACTTTAGTTGGACAATCTAGTTTCCTTATTATTATTGTAGCTTAGATTGATTCTTGGTAGATATCTCAACTTATTCTATAAATAATTCTATTTTTTATCACTATCAAAAACCTACTAATTGGTGACATTATTTGGTATATAAGGTGTCACAATCACCTTTAGATGGGGTTGATTCTTGTCTTCTCTTATGCCTTTTAAAACATCAAATTGAGAAGCAATAGATACCAACCTATCAACATGCTTATTATCTTCTCTTGGAATAGAGGTAATGTTAAATTCCATCAAGTCTTCTAAAATATCCCAAAATTTGTGTTTTTAATATTTGGGCAAGGAGTTCTTAGTCAAAATTTTCCCTCTTACTTGATTGACAACTAGTTCACTATCACCAAATACTTAAAATTATATTACACCTCTTTTCCTTGCCCATTCTAAACCATGAATGAGGGATTCATATTTAGATACATTTCAAGTACAAGAAATTGCAATTTGAAATTTGAAAAATACCTTTCCATTAGTAAACTGGTCACTTTTCTGGTTTTTTGATTACTTGTCTGGGAGGTTGTTCAGCTTGTTGATCCAGTTGGCTAACTTTCAGATCAGTGTTTTGTCTGTTGTTTTTTCTAGTCTTATTTATTGGTTACAGGTCCCTGTAAATCCTGGTTTTGGTAATTTTTTGTAATCAGGTTCTTTTGTTAACCTGGATGTGCTTTATGGTTTATTTTCCTATTTGTAGTGTAGGGTTTCGGGGTCCCTTCAAAACTTTTTTTACCTTAATCTAAAACTAACATAGCTCCACCACCTACACCAATATTGCTTGTAGATCCATCAAAGAAAAGATACCAAATTCCATTTACATCCTCACTTGATTTCATCAAATTAGGCATAAATGAGTCTTTATCATAAATATAATATACTCCTAGACTATATTCTTCAATAAATTTATATGGATCATGTTCATATTTGTTATCTCCCCACTCATCTAAGAACAAGTCAAAAACTCCTTCAAGGGAAGATGACAAGGATTGGTCAATGTGAAACTCTTCTTCATTAATGATAACATAGTTGACATTTACTACCTTAGGTGAATAAGGTTCCAAATGATCTCTATGAAGGGGTTTTGAATCAATCTTCACTTTGGTATCATATTTTGTTATAAACATCATGTATGACTAATTGGCTACCAGATATCCACCTATCTTAGAAGTGAAATCACTTGACAAACAAAGAGTAAAATAAGGAGGTAAATCTTATACCACCACATCATCAGGGATTGAAAAAGTAGGACAAGAATTAAGGGTAAAATTCAAACCTTTCATAATCCCCAATGTTTTTGCTAGTGATCCATCCAATTACAAAACTCCTTTAGTCATTGGCTCATATTTGAGACCTAGTTTGTCTGCTATGATTTTGGGCATAACTGAGGTGCTTTATCCATTATCTATGATAAAATTATGAACCAAATAGTCACCAATTATTAGGGATAATTATAAAGGATTATTATCATCCTTATTTACTTGACTATCTATAGATTGAGTTTCATTAACCATAACTACATTTTCACTTTGTAGTGGGTCAGCTTGTTTACCCAATCCATGTAATTCCTTTTACAACATATCTTTATATCCTTGTAGTTCTAGATAATCCCATAATAAAATGTTCATATGAATATTTTTCATCTAATCTAAAACATCAATGGAAGGATTACTTACTTTGGGATTTTATTTTTGAACATTTGCACCTTATGATGTAGCATATGGAGGTAGAGTTGTAGAAGCTAATTTAAAACATAGAATTTTATTATTTTATTATGGTTTAGGAGTTGAAATAGTCCCACCTCTCATCTAAGCTACTTTAGGTGTCATAATCAGTCCTTGACTAGTTCTTTGATTTATTCCTTGACTAGTTCCTTGAACTTCATCAACAACTCTCCTTTTGGACCTAGTGTTGGAAGCAACACTAGTATGCTAATTGCTTGCATTCCCAACATAATTGATTGCACAAAATTCACCTTGTAAAAGATTTATGAGGCTAGAATCATATTGAGGTTGTCTATTATCCATCCCAAATTGCATTGGCATGTCAAAAATTAGAAAGTGATATATTTGATCACTTTGTGTAGACATACCTTGATTTTGCATTTCAATAGCATAAGCCACCTATTCTTGGCCATGTTCAAAAGATTGATAGTTAGGCTTCTCTTAAACCAAATTGTTTTGAGAG